>APFE031438077.1:64947-97288 GCA_000404065.3 Pinus taeda
TTTCCTGCATTTCTTTTTCTTTACTTGATCATGTATATTAATGTACAGTTTTGAATTATGTTGCTTTACATTTCTGTACTCTTCATGACTGATCAGTGTGTTTTTACAGCTTTGATTAGGAGCCCGGGACAGTGTGCTTTTACTTCTTTTCAACACTAGTGGCATCTGAAGTTGTCTTATCTCAACTGCTGACTTTTTGTTTTGATTTTCATTAGTTACTTTCTTAGCTAGTTTCTTTACTTGGTTTACTTTATCAAGTTTTGTCAAGTTGCTAATCTCTTAATGGTTATGTTTATCATAATTCACTAACTTTTATGGGACCAGAACATTATCTAACTGCAACTTGATTTATTTAGTTTTAGACTCATATTGCTAATTCACTCCTAACTCTTCTTTTTCACATGATCAATTCAGCTAAAGGCATAATGTTAAGGGAGAATTAAGTCGTGTGATTTGTCACTTAATTTTTGGATTGCTAAAGTAGTGTTTTTGCTTTCAGCAGAGTTAATGTAAATATCATTTTCATTTCTATCAGCAGTAAAGGTATTGGACTAGTGCCATTAGTCTTTTGTTTAATGCTTTGCTTTCGTTTGATGCTTTAATTCTATTTCAAGTCATTGTTCAAGTTCGCTCTTTAAAATTCAAGAAGCATTTAGAAATCATCACATACACACACATTCACTCATTTGTTTATAACTTCATCACATCATATTAGGAAGATAATTTAGACATAAACTAAAAACGACAAAAAGAACTAGGAAGGGCTACTTAAGTATATATTGTACACTTCACTTCATCAGCTTACGAGCCCCGGGTTGATAATTTATGATAGCAATTTAGACAACACTAAATTGACCAAACAGATAGTACTAAAGACAATACTTGTTTAAGACCTCGACTAGACCCCTACTAGCCAAGATGGTCATTTCTTCAAACATACCATGAATATGTAAACTACATGCCTAAATAACATATCTGAGCATAGGGGTCTCATAATTATCTGAGTTTTTCCATGAAGCAGTAATTCCTTATCACATTAGCTGGCATTCCATCCATTAGTCCATAGATACATTGATCATTCAATTAGAAGAAAAAACATGATGAAAGCCATACGTAGTTGTTGTCATAAAACACATACATAACCAACATAATAGCAACATAAACACTCATGAAAGTACAACCATATAGACCACATATAATCCATCAAAATGCTCATATAAATACAAGGAGAAATAACCTCTTATTTATTATGCAAAATCCAACACGGGATGGGACTTCCACATTCCACCCGATCGTAGAATGACTGAGCTAAATCTCTCTTCAATTATTTACCCCTGTGCCATATTGCAAGCATGAATGTGGGATATCATAGAACACATCAATCAAAACTCATCCATGGATTCCAGAGGTCATCCACCTCAACCCATCAAACAATGATTCCACCTCATATTCGGACATCACAAAATTATCATTAGATCGGTTTCTATCCCAACCATCCAAAGCTCTAGAGCATTGTTCCAATAAAGGCTCCAGGACTAGTAACTCAACCCATAGTTGTCATTAGGCTCTAGAGCATGTGTCCAACCAAGGCTCTAGGACTATTAACTCAACCCACCAAGGGCTCTAGAGTGCTTTTCCAACCAAGGCTATAGGACTAGTAACTCAACGCAAGTTGTTATAGGGATTTAGAGCATTTATCCAACCGAGGCTATGTGACTAATAATTCAACCCAACCTAACCAAACATGAGAACCAACCAAAAACACAACAATGAAAATAAACCCAGAATCACCATGGCTATCTAGGAAATGAAAAGGTTAGGAAATTCACCATCAATCTTAGCCAACCTCCATGCCAATGACAAACAACAAACAATAAACCACATGCATGCCAAAACTAGTGAAGGAAACATACATGAAACTCAGTACTTGTAAGAAAATATGATGTAGTTGTTGATCCCAATGCCTTCATGTGCTTTCCTGCTCTTCCTTTTCCTTCTTTCTCCAAGAATCCAAGTATGCCACACTCACCAAGAGTGCTCCAAGAAAACTCTAAGTGTCCAAAAGTGAGAGAGAGAGAGAGAATAATGAGAGAGCTCCAAAACTAAACTCACAATAGGTTAACAGTGATTGAGCCTAAGCAAAGAGCTTGCCAACTGACCCTCAGAAGCCTTTTTATTAATGAGGCCTCTATTTTCTTCATTTTCCATTATTTTCCTTCATTTTCCTCTTCACATGCAACCTCTGACCTTTCACCTCCCTTTTCTCCTAATTTCCATTATTTTCATAAATAAATGTGAAAAAATGGCATTTTTCTTTTCCAAAGTTGTAGCCATTGCCTTTTCCAATTTCCTTAGGCATAATAAACCAAATCAACACCCACTAGGATGTTCCACCCACCATTCACCTTGGAATACATGTCCCATCATCTGTAGCCTTGTATATTTTTACATGGATTTTTAACCAAGGTTGTTATAGAAACATTTGAAAGGAAACTTACCTTTGTATTTATCAAACCCTCCCTTCAATCTTTTGACAAATTTGGTTTCTTCTTCATCAAATCCATAATTTAAGTCTTCTTAATATTGTTTAATATTCTTATCAGATTTGAAGGTTGCTTCCTTTGATGTATATCTACCTTTTTTTATTCTCATTTAATAGGAAGTTAATGTTCCATGTAGTTGATCCATTATTAATGTGTTGCAATCTTGCATCTCCTCCATATTTGATACTTTAGGATTGAATTTGGAGGAAGATAGCTTAACACCCTTTGAACTACTATGGAATCCACTATAGTTTCATCAAATACATCTTATAATGTTAATTGTTTCATCTACATGAAGAAGGAATTTTGTTATGTCCTCATCCTCTTTCATCTTCAGTGATTCAAATTGCATTATATAAATTTGGAGTTTAGCCTTCTTTACATTGCTATTTGCTTCATAAAAATTATTTGGCTTATCCCATATCTCCTTTGTTGTGTCATAATGCATGCTTTTACATGTTTATATTCAAGCAATCATCTAAGGATTGCATTCATTGATTTAGCATTATAAGAAAAATCGAGCTTGTCGTCTATGTCAACCAATACATCTAGCTTTTTATATCCATTCAACATTACAACCTAAACATCTGCTCCAAGGGACATTTGGTAAGTCCTCGTTTTTACCTTCCAAAATACATAATTTATTCTAGTGAACATAGGATCTTTGTTAGTGATATCTACATCTTGGCAAGCCAATTTTTAGATCTAGATCTACCTTCGAGTTGTTAGATTGTTTTTGAAGGAACCTGCTCTTATACCAATCATTGGAAACTAGGAAAATACTAAGAGTGGGGGTGAATTAATAGTTTATAAATTCTAACAATTATTTATCTAGTTAAACACATTCAATCACATAAAGCAGTGAACATAGAATATTTACATGGAAACCCATATGAATGAAAACCAAAAATATTCTTTTGATTTTAATGTAAATGCAACCACCAAATTAGTTTACAATATATTTTGTATGAAACCTATCAGAGGCACCAAACCCCATTTTCTTTGTAAGAACCCACTTACTATAAGCACCAACTCCGACTTTTTTGAAGGCACTAACCATCCAATCTTTATGAACACCAACCTAAAGGAGACTCCAATCCCCTGATCTACAAGAACTAAACTGCTTCAACCACTTATATTCCTCTTTCATACATTTTCAGAATCAGATCTATGGGACAGTAATTAAAACGTCACTCTACACAATCTTTATCCTCGAATATGATTCTTTTCTTTAATTTTTTCTCCTTTAATTTCTAAGCAATTCAAATCTGTAATATCTCTTTTGCATAACAACTTCAATTCTCATCCAATCTTCCCTCTCTACCTCTGCTCAATATTCCTCTACACTCTCTATCTCTTATCTATAGCAACTCACTCATTTTCTCTTAAGGTATGTGTTCTCTCTACTGTGCCACCACTTGAGAACTCGTCATTGATAGACTTAAACACTCTACACACTGCACATCTCCCTTCTCTCACTCTTGTGCCTTTATTTGGCGGTCATATCTCTTGCTTTGCTACAACAAAACTTCATGATTTCTTTGTTAATTTCTTTCGTTTTGTGCATCAATTGTAATATCACTTTGTGATATGCATGGGGACTCCTCAAACTTCATGGCATTTAGGTTTTTATTTATGCCAACTGGCATTAGAATATTTTGGCCCAATTCAGAATTATTTTAAATAGATTTTGTGCCTGAGACCACGAATTTTTTCCTTAGCACTTAGGCTTTGTATTTCACCAATGCATATGACCTAGGTGCTAAAACCCACAAGCTTAACCATTGTCAATCAATTAACATATCGACTAGTTTCAATTCTTGAGCACCAAGGTCTGAAGCTGAGGTTTTGATGGTTGATAGGCATCTAGGTACTTATCTCCTAGAAATTGCAACTGAGGTTTGTGACCTTAGGCTTGTCCATTATCAAATCACCCCTCATCACCCAATTTGTTTCACTATCCACTACTATTAACATAGTTAAGCTAGGTGGTCTGATTTATGGATGTGTCACTTGATGTTACCGTCTCAATTTGTTTACATTTATTACAATTTATGTCCTCCGGCCATTGTTTGTTGGCCAAGTTAGTTGTTGTGTGAAATGCTCTCCAACCAGGTGGTCTAATAGATAATGCATCATTTGATAGTGATCTTCCCATTTGCTACACTTCACAACAATTTTTCCATTTTCTAGTGTGTCACTTGTCAGTTGTATTTTGCATTATGTTGTTTATAACACCTCCAGGACAAGAAGTATGGAGAGGGACCCACGATTCACTTCATTTTCCACATCATGCATACATTCCTTCTACTGTAACTAATAAATGTTTTCCACCTGTCCTCCAACATACGTGTTCTTGCCACATGTCACTCGCCAACTGTCTATTTGGCTTGTCAAAAATGTCAAATCCACATGCCTTCTGTCACACTCACAAATTTCCATGTCAACTATACTGGCATGTGGTGTCAAAATCATCCAATCCACCTGACGTACACATTATTTGTGGTCCAACTATAATGCTTTTCCTATGAAACTACAGGTATTGCAAAGGCTAGGAAACTCACTACCAATCCCAACCAACCTCCATGCCAAAGATAGATCACAAACAATAAACCACATGCATGCCAAAGCTAGTGAAGGAAACATACATGAAACTCAGTACCTGCAAGAAAATATGATGTATTTGTTGATCCTGATGCCTTCTTGTGCTTTCATGCTCTTCCTTTTCCTTCTTGCTCCAATAATCCAAGTATTCCATGCCCACCAAGAGTGCTCCAAGAAAAATCTAAGTGTCCAAGAGTGAGAGAGAGAGAGTAATGAGAGAGCTCCAAAACTAAACTTACAAAAGGTTAATAGTGACTGAGCCTGAGCCAAGAGCTTGCCAACTGATCCTCATAAGCCTTTTTATTAATGAGGCCTCTATTTTCTTCATTTTCCATTATTTTCCTTCATTTTCCTCTTCACATGCAACCTATGACCTTTCACCTCCCTTTTCTCCTAATTTCCATTATTTTCATAAATAAATGTGCAAAAATTGTCATTTTTCTTTTCCAAAGTCATAGCCATTTTCTTTTCCAATTTCCTTAGGCACAATAAACAAAATCAACACCCACTAGGATATTCTTCCCACCATTCACCTTGGAATATGTCTCCCATAATCTGTAGCCTTATATATTTTTACATGGATTTTTAACCAAGGTTGTTACAAAAACATTTGAAAGGAAAATTACCTTTGTATTTGTCAAACCCTCCCTTCAATATTTTGACAAATTTGGTGTCTTCTTCATCAAATCCATAACTTAAGTCTTCTTAATCTTGTTTGATATTCTTATTAGATTTGAATGTTGCTTCCTTTGACGTATATCTACCTTTTGTTGTTCTCATTTCATAAGAATTTAATGTTCCATGAAGTTGATCGATTATTAATATGTTGCAATCTTGCATCTCCTCAATATTTGATACTTTAGGATTGAATTTGGGAGGAAGAGATCTTAAAACCTTTTGAACTACTATGGAATCAACCACAGTTTCATCAAATACATCTTATAATGTTAATTGTTTCATCTACATGAAGAAGGAATGTTGCTATTTCCTCATCCTCTTTCATCTTCAGTGATTCAAATTGCATTGTATAAACTTAGAGTTTAGCCTTCTTTACCTTGCCATTTGCTTCATAACAATTCTTTGGCTTATCCCATATATCCTTAGTTGTGTCATAGTGCATGATTTTACATGTTTATATTCAAGCAATCATCTAAGGATTGCATTCATTGATTTATCATTACAAGAAAAATTGAGCTTTTCATCTATGTCAACCAATACATCTAGCTTTTTATATCCATTCAACACTACAACCTAAACATCTCCTCCAAGGGACATTAGGTAAGTCCTCACTCTTACCTTCCAAAATGCATAATTCATTCTAGTGAACATAGGATCTTTGTTAGTGATATCTCCATCTTGGCTAGCCAAGCTTCAAATCTAGATCTAACTTCGAGTTGTTAGATTGTTATTGAAGGATCCTGCTCTTATACCGGACATTGGAAACTAGGAAAATACTAAGAGTGCGAGCGAATTAATATTTTATAAATTTTAACAATTATTTATCTAGTTAAACACATTCAATCACACAACAATGCATCAATCACATAAAGTAATGAACATAGAATATTTATGTGCAAACCCATATGAAAGAAAACCACAAATATTCTTTTGATTTTAATGTAAATGTAACCACCAAATTTAGTTTACATTATATTCTGTATGAAACCTATTAGAGGCACCAAACCCCATTTTCTTTGTAAGCACCCACTTACTAGAGGCACCGAATCCCACTTTTCTGAAGGCACTAACCACCCGATCTTTATCAGCACCAACCTGAAGGAGACTCCAATCGCCTAATCTGCAAGCACTAAACTACTTCAACCACTTAAATTCCTCTTTCATACATTTCAGAATCAGTTCTATGGGATAATAATTAAAACATCACTCTACACAATCTTTATCCTCGAATATGCTTTCTTTCTTTGATTTTTTCTCCTTTAATTTCTAAGCAATTCAAATTTGTAATATCTCTTTTGCATAACAACTTCAATTCTCATCCAATCTTCCCTCTCTACCTCTGCTCGACATTCCTCTACACTCTCTATCCCTTATCTATAGCAATTCACTCATTTTCTCTTAAGATATGTGTTCCCTCTATTGCACCACCACTTCAGAACTCGTCATTGCTAGACTTAAACACTTTACACACTGCACATCTCCCTTCTCTCACTCTCGTGCCTTTATTTGGCAGTCATATCTCTCAATTTGCTACAACACGACTTCATGTTTTCTTTGTTAATTTCTTTCATTTTGTGCATCAATTGTAATATCACTATGTGATATGCATGGGGACTCTTCAAATTTTGTGGCATTCAGGTTTTTATTTATGCCAATTGGCATTAGAATATTTTGGTCCAATTCAGGATTATTTTAAATAGATTTTGTGCCAAAGGCCATGAATTTTTTCCTTAGCACTTAGGCTTTGTATTTCACCAATGCATATGACCTAAGTGCTAAAACCACAAGCTTAACCATTCTCAGTGAATTGACAGATCGACTAGTTTTAATACTTGAGCACTAGGTTCTGATGCTGAGGTTCTGATGGCTGATAGGCCTCTAGGTACTTATCTCCTAGAACTTGCAACTAAGGGTTGTGACTTTAGGCTCGTCCATCATCAAATTACCCCTCATCACCCAAGTTGTTTCACTATCCAAGTTGTTTCATTATCAAAGTTGTTTGATTTATGGATGTGTCACTTGATGTTACCCTCTCAATTTGTTTCCATTTATGACAATTTATGTCTTTCATCCACTGCTTGTTGGCCAAGTTAGTTGTTGTGTGCAATGCTCTCCAACCAGGTGGTCTAATAGATGAATGTGTCATTTGATAGTGATCTTCCTATTTGCGACACTTGACAACATTTTTTCCATTTGCTAGTGTGTCACTTGTCAGTTGTATTCTACATTAAGTTGTTTATAACACCTTCAGGACAAGAAGTATGGAGAGGGACCCACAATCCACTTCATTTTCCACATCATGCATACTTTCCATCTACTGTAACTAATAAATGTTTTCCACCTTTCCTCCAACATACGTGTTCCTACCACATGTCACTCACCAACTGTCTATTTGGCTTGTCAAAAATGTCAAATTCACCTTTCTTCTGTCACACTCAAAAATTTCCATTTCAACTATCTTGGCATGTGGTGTCAAAATTATCCAATCCACCCGGCATACACATCATTTGGGGTCCAGCTATAATGTTTTTCCCAGGAAACTACAGGTATTGCATGGGAGTTCCTGCAACCAATCATAAGTTGGCACATGGTCGACGATAAACCATGATGGTTTCAACGTCCATAGGTGTAACTTTTTGTTAACTTTAGATGAGCTTAGGCCCCTTCCTATAATATATCTAGACAAGTTTCTTGATCCAATGATGTGATCCATGAGGGGTGTTCAATGGGCGCTAAGCTCATGAGAAGTTGTCGGTGGGCTCTCCATGACAAGAGTATGTGAAAAGGAGCATAGTTTGTTGGTTGTTGGCTCTCACTCCTGAGCTTATGCTTTGAGATTAAGCCAAAAATGACTCATGTCGATCTAATGAGGGGCCCAGGATCCACACATATGTAGGTCACGAACCCTGACTAGATTATAACCTTGCTTGCACTACTTCATTTTAAACCCAATTTTATTCTCATTCTATGGATTTAGACAAAGTTCCATATGCCATTGGAAAGGTATCTGAGTAGGCTTGAAAACTATACACTTTTCATTCTCATTTGGAATAATGCACTAAAGAAATAACATCAAAGATGGACTATGCAAATCCATCCATGACATCAAGCTAGACAACTCACATTCAACAAGCCATGAAAACACACGTCCAACAATACAATAATGACATCAATGATAAAATGTTCAACAGGCTCCCCCTAAACTTGACATCAACAAAAATACATACTTAACAATATTCCAACACACTCAACACCTACAACAAAAATAGCTTTGTCCACAATTTTTATTTTTTCCATGAATCCTCCTTAATTCTCTAAGATAATTTTGGGGTGAATGTTTTTCATCAAGCTATGGTTGTTAGCATAATTTTTCAGGAAGAATTGCATAATGAAATGGGCCTAAATCTAAAAAAGGAGGACGGGTTCTCTCCATTGAGAATAAGAGAAAGGAAATCTTAGTTTGTTGCACCTCTAATCTAGTATGACTTATGGACATCTTGAATCATTTTGATAAGATGAAATTGTATGGTGTTCCCAAATTTCCTTGAAAAAATGAATAGTGAAACTATCTGGTCCATATGCCTTATTTGGGGCTTGATTCAAAATAGCACTGTAGATCTCTTCCTTAGAAATTTTCTAGACAAGGGTGTTATTTTCACCAAGAAAAATTAATGAGGAAATGTTTTCTAACATGTCCATTGTTTCTTTTGGGTTTTCTCCTTAATTTTAGAGTACAAATATGCAAAATGGGAGAAAGAAATGTCATTAATCTCTTTAAAAGAGATCATGATTCCCCACTAGATATGGTGATCCCCTTTACATTGCTTTCCAAATATTGGTCATTCGTCACTTATGAAAGAATGTTGTATTCCTATCTCTTGTTGTTAGCCATAAGCTTCATGATTTTATTCTCCATTTTTCTTCCTCAACTCAAAGGGCTTGTTGGTATATAAGGAAGGTTTCTTTCTCTTTTGATGAAATCTCTTCCATAAACTTCTCATGTTCTAACCTTGCTTGGTTCTAATCTAACTTACCCTTATAGTATTGAATCTCTTTTTTTGAAGGAGACTAAGAAGATTTCTTCCACTCCTTTGAGAGAATTATTTGTAGCTTTTAGTTTATTTTCCTAGATATATACAAGAGATCCAACTATCCAACTACTCCATGATTTGGAATGTCTACGGCATATTTGTTTTATATCCATAATGGATTAAATATTAAACGGATAGGACCATAGTCTAGGATCTCTTTAGTTTGCAAAGATATAGGCCTATCATTTGAATTTAATCAAGGAATACTTCTATAAGACACAAATAAGGAGATCTCAAGAAATGAGCTTTGAACCAAGAATCTACCTAGATGACTCGCTATGTCCTGGACCAAATACATCTTCCCCTAATGGTTTTATAGCAAATGAGATCCTAAAAAGAGATTTTATCTTCCATCTCATCCTTTAATGGGTTTCTAATAATGTTCCCCCTTGCTTTCTGTTTTGACCACGGGTAGTGTTAAAGTCTCTAGCTAAAATACTTTAAACCCAATATTCTGACCCTCTCAATGATGCAAGAGAATCCTAATAGCCCACTTTTTTTCAAAATATAAAGAGGGCATACATATTTTAACTATATTAAAAACCTCACCCGTGCTAGTGTGTGAGGCTTGTTAGCAACCATTATTGAGATTGATGGTTAAATGATTCAAATGTAGGATAGAGTTTTTCCAAATTGTGTAAAAACCCCTAGAGGCATCTCTAGCACTAAGAGCTTGTAGTTTGCTATTTTTTCAAAAAAAATTACATTTATGTATTGCTTCATCAACCTCTAACTTTGTCTCTTAGAGTAAGAGAATTGAGGGCTTTTCTAATTTGATCAAATCCATTACATATTTCGCCTTGATTTTATTGCCCATGCCCCTACCATTTGAGGAGACAATATTAATCATTTACCTATTGGTTTGTGGGTCTCACCTTAAAGCGGGCTTGAGCCATTTTGGTTACTCATGCTTTTGCATTTTTTCCTTATGTTATGTCAAAAGTGGTTTGTTGACTCAACTCTTTATGTTTTTTAGTCATCTCTTCTCTTTTTTCCTTATGTAGCTTCTTACACAACCTTTCATGTGATTTTTTTATCGTGACAATATTTCCTTTGTCCTCATCTTACTTCATCTCCTCTTCTTTAAGAAAGATTTGGTGACTTGTAATAATGCATGAGAAATAAAGGCCTTTGGATGGAGAGTGTGGTATTTTCTCATGTTGATTAGGTATATTTCTCTTAACTAATGGTGAGGAAATCAGATCTAGATTTTGTTCCAAGATTGGTGCTACAAAATATGTTCCAATGTTGAAAAGGGGAATTACCACTATTTCCATGGTGGGTATGTTTTCACCATGAGAAAGAAGTTCATACTTGGTACCTTTGAGACTAATATTGACACCTTTTTATCCATTTGAACGAGGAGATTTATTTATGTTTCTACATCTCTTAATAGGCTTGACAAAGAAGGATGCCTTGAAACTCAAGTTGATCCAAAATGTAGTAAAGTTGCTACCAAGGTTGGCACTTATTTAGGTTGTGGTGTAGTGGTTGTTTACTTGTCATTGGGCCTTTTCTCCTTTACCTACTATCACCATTAGACATTATCATGGAATCCTTGCTTAGTGGTTGCATTTTCTGGGTAATTTTTCACAAAATGTTGAAATTCATAGCACTATTTGCACTTGAGAGAATTCATACACCTCTAAATGGATGCGCTTCCCATTTTTAAGAAGTAATTGGAACACTTTAGGCAAATGTTTTTCCAAAACTACTTCAATGCATATATGAGCTCAATAAAACATTCCTCTCTGGAGTCGTATAAGTTCCAAAGGTGTTCACTATGCTCTTCATGAGGTCTTTATTCCAACAATGTAGTGGAAGGTCTTGAGCCTCACCCACATGGAAGTATCAATTCAAATATAACACTTTGGTGATATAAAAATATGACCTATTTAATGCAAAAGCTTATATTTAATCCATACTGGCTAACTCTTCTTGATCCAACTCACAATGGCCTTAGGAGAGGGCCAAACACTCTTGAATTACCTTGTTTACCCTTTTAAGAGACATTTGATGAGCATGTGTTGGAGGTAGGGGAACCTCATTTATCTTATTCAACCTTATGAGGAGGAGCGTATTTTGCAGACTTACATAGTGAAGATACCCGAGATCAAAATGTGCCAATCTATGAGGTGGGAGGCAACTTGAGCGATCTTTCAACGTTACGTGCAAGGTTAATCCCGGAGATTAATAAATAGACGGCCAAGCCTGTTATAAATAGAAAATCCATCAACTCCCCTACCCTAAAACCCATCAACTCGTCCTCCACTCTCCTCAAAGCCGAAGGAGAACGCGGAGAATCGTTTGGCCAGAGAACGACAAGAGTCGTTTGGCAGCTACGATCAGAAGCATGGAAGAAGGAAACACCTTAATCCCAGGGCTCCCAAACGAACTAAGCATCTGCTGCCTCATTCGAGTCTCTCGGATCTACCACCTTTCAATGAAAGCCGTCAATTCCCAATGGAGAAGCCTGCTCCTTAACCCCTTCTCTCAGTTCCACACCCAGAGAAAAATACAAGCCTTCACAAACCCTAGTCTCTTCCTTCTCGCCATCTCCTACGATGGCCCTCCCAATCGTGTGGAATGCACAGAGATTGACCTCCTTTCCCACAAGAAGTCCAAAACGACCTTCACCAATGATTCCGTACGCGAAATGATATTCTTGGAGGGCCACGCCTGTATCTCCCATGGCGCCCTCGTTATCGTCCTCGGTGGCTTCCGCCACCATGGAGCGCTGGATGCAGAGCCATCATATCGCGCCTCCAGAAGTGTCCACATCTTCAACACGATCACTAAGAAATGGACCCTCGGCGCCGACATGCTCGCCCCCCGGGGGGAGTTCGCCTGGGTCTCATCGGAATTGTCTATAATGCGACTTTTTGAAAGTCTTTTTGGTGGGTTTTTCCGGTAAAAATCCGGCAGTAATTTATTGGAATTACAAGTTTGATAGCTAGTTTCTGCACAATCAAAGGGTCCCAGGGGTTTTTGAGGGTGCTGAATCCAAATATGCAGTGAAAAAAATCATTTTAACTGCAGCAAATCAAGATTTAACCTCAATTTCTTTGTCCGGATTCCGTCACCGGAATCTCCAAAAAGTCGCATTATAAACAACTCCGAATTCCGAAACCTCGTGGCTGCAGAGGTTTACGATTTCGAGGCGAACGAGTGGAGAGTGGTTTCCAGTATGCCGGTTTCCATGACTATCGACGTATTCTTCGTGGTTTCCGGTAAGTTGTTTGTGAGAGGGTGGCTGCGGGAACGGAATGTGGTTGAAGCTTATTCATATTGTCCTCTCACAAATGTGTGGGAAGAGGATAATTGGTTGCTTAGGGTTCTGGAACCCGTTCCGCTGCTCACTTCGAATAAATTTCCCGTCCCGGGCGATGAAAATGGCATTTACATGGTGGAAATGTCGGAACCGTTTGCTGTATGGGGTTCGATGACGGAGCGGTTATACTTATCGATCAGCAGGCTCGACAATGGAACCCTAGAATGGGCTAGGGTTTATCAGATTTTGGACAAGGCAGAGAGTGATTTCTAAGAATACCCTGATATTCTGACCAGACACGTGCCTTTCCATGGCCTGAAGGATGGGGTTGTTGTTCTGTGCCATCATCACACTGACAGTTTCAGTTACAGTTTACAGCTAGAGTGAGAGTGAGAATGATCATCGAGAGGTTGAAGTTTCTTCCGTTTATGACGGCATCGTCAAGGTTTCTGTTCCCTGCCCTTCCGAATGGTCTTGTGCAGTTGTCAGTGCCTGGCGGCGACCGCGGCTCGAATACCCTTGCATCGCATCTTATATGGTCAACTTACTGATAAACGGAATAACTATATCGTTCAGAATAGGTATAAAGCGTGCTGTGCAAATTTAGTTTGATTGGATATGGTAATGAAGCAATGCATAGCCAATGATTAAACGATTGAAATAAATTTTGCGATAATGTTGAGATCTGCAAGATTAGGTGGTAAATGTGGAATTTAGAGATAATTATAGGGGATGAGCTTAAAAACCACAGGGAATCTTATTCGGTAGTGGGTAAGTAGATATTCAAAACAACCTATTTTTATTTTTTAATACAAAGCATCTGATTGTAGTTTATTTTGCTACTTTCCCCTTTAAAGAGACCAGACTGACTACCATTTAAATATTTTGTTGGTTGCCATTATGATTCGAGAAATGAAGTGAGGGTTTGAAGTAATTGATATAGATGTTAGATATGTAAGAAATGTGTTATACAATCAACTTCATCATACAAACTCGTGTGATTATGAGGACTTAGGAAAAGTTGCTTTTTGTTTTAAAGAAAAAGATGTCTATCTACATCTTTTTCGATATGATTGTTCAAAAAATTATGATCATTTTCTATAATTATAACAAAAAAGAAAATGTGTATACATAGATGCTTCATGGGCCTATTTTCCCATGAATTCATAGATCACAAGTCTTTTTAATTGGACCAACACCTTTTTAAAAGTGATTGGTAAGACTTTTGACATTTGTATATATGTGCTTACAGGAATACCATTCCACCCTTAGAAATTCCCTTTAATCACTTTGAGAAGATGACACAGATCATGGGAACTTTTTCTCCTACCCAATAATCAACCACCAGCTTGGAGTCAACCATAATCTAAATTTTCTTAACGTTGTGTTTGTTTGTTGTGTTGACCAAGGCCCATATGGCCGTTAATTTTTCCTCGTTATTTGTTCTCCTTCCTAGAGAATAACGAATGTGAAGATAATGAAGTTTGTTAAGAAATAAATTGCCCTAGTGCCACATACTTGATCCTAGCTTGCTCCATTAAAGAAGCCCCACTGGACTTCGTCCTCCAATAATGACATAATCAAGATTCTTAGCTTCTTTTGTCTTGCTTTAGTCTTGAATGTTTTCTAAATAGAATTGATAACCCCTATCGGTACCTCACAAGGAATGTTCTTGTCCCAAAAGGTTGCAAGATTGTTGACCCACCAGATGGTATGGATAAATGCAACCAGAAAGCCCAGAAAACCATGAATTAAAGAATCCAAAACACATGCCACGAGTGCAGCTTTATCCCATCTAGCTTTGGATTGTTTGAAAGTCTCGCTAGAGATTAAACATTTTGAGAGTAATAACTTCAACAATAATATGGCTTCATTATTGCAGCACAACGACCACTGGCTGGGACCTATCCAACCATGTCTCATAATGTTATCCCAAATGTCGTAGTCTAACTAGCTGGAGGAATCGCTCGGAAAGTTATGGAAATTCCGGTAATATTTAGAGAAAATCCGGCATGGATTTTTGTAAATCGAAGTTATAGTTGTTAAACTTCAAAATTTTTGGTGTCCTAGGTGTTTTTGATGGTGCTAAATCCATTTCCACCATCAAAGACATGATTCAACACTGCCTCTACAAGATTTTTTGAAATTTTTTTACTCAGATTTTGGCCACTTTTAGCTGTCCAAGAAATTCCTCCGCCTCGGTAGATGACTCCATCCCAAATTAACAATGAATTGTATAAAGCTAACTACAATCTTTTTTTACCTTTCAATAGGCCATGGTGTTTCCAAACAAATCACCACCACCAAAGAGGGGAGCCATTGAAATTCTCTACCATCTATGTTGAATATGCCAACTTCATAGAGAAAATACCCGTGCTAGTATTTTGTCCTCCTTCGACAAATGCATACACACACACACATAACCTATTTTACAAAACCTGCGACTTGAAGTTTCTTTATTAGAATTTCATTCTTTCCTTTTGCATGCAAGGTCTTATTGATACATAATATTCTTGTCTATTCTATTAAGGTTTGATATGAATATGAATTGCACTCAGTATGTTAAGGTTACTTTTAGTCAAAACATCCTTCATATTTGGAGGTGGTATCATGCTATATACTTTTTTCCCAACCTCTTTTATGGCCTTGTCTAGAGGATGGGGCGTTTAATATTGCAAAATCTATATCTTCAATTTACATAGCTCTTGTGGTATTTAAAATCACAAAAATTATATTTGTAATGCACAAAGCAATGGATTAGTAACATAAGCATGAATCCTTGAATTTTGGAAATTCATTTATATATTTTTATTGCAATTTCATGCTTGTACATAGTAGAAATATATTAAAAAAAAACATATTTAATTACAAAAGTTATACTTATCTTTCATATGAAGTTAATTGTGGAATAAATACATAAAATGGATGTTAGGGAACCAACTTCCTTTCAACCATAGGCCATCCAATGGGTTGCACCACTAATTCAATGCCTTGGCTCATAGAATAAGATGAGCAAAGGGTTTCCTTTATCATTCACCTTCCTTTCAACCATAGGTAATCCAATGGTTTGCACCCCAAGCCCTTGGCTCATAGAATAACATTAGCAAAGGGTTTCCTGTATCATTCACTTTCCTTTCAACCATGGGTAATCCAATGGGTTGCACACTTGAGCCAATCTCTTGGCTCATAGAATAACATGAGAAAAGATTTCACTTTATCATTTACTCCTAGAAACAATAAACAATCCATCATCATAGAATTGTGTTCATAGTGAGACCAAATACCTAGAATATGAGAGCTTATTCAAAAAGATAAGAAAGCATATAGCTAAAAATCCTAAGAATTTCACATGGTTGTTCAAAGGATTTAGAATATTAGATATCAAATCAGGCAGGGAATTATGATGAAACATTTCTTCACGTTTTCATCTACCATAGGGACATCGATGTTACAACAATACAAAGGATGATAATGAAATTTTCTTTTGAACTTTAGAAGCCAAAGAGGCTCTTTATGATGTTGGTCATTCATTTACTATTTGATTACATGTGGGATGAGAGACTTTTCAATGGTATCTAATGTGTTTTGTTTGATATCTATATCTTCATCAAGATTTATTATAAATAGTCACTTTCACAATATAGATAAGAAATACACAACTCTCAACACCTCTAAATTTGCAGATTAGATACTAAAGTAGCAAGAACTTGTTGCAAAGCTTCAACATGTGCAAATCCATAAGAGTCTCATCAGATCAACTTGAGTTATTGTTATTGTTTGACAATGATAGCATTGTAGAGGACAAGAGAAAATTGTTGATTGCATAGGTGACACCAGGGGGTAGAAGTGCTTCAATCATTGCTGCAATGGTTGATATGTGCTCTCGCGCAAGAAGAGTAAAATACAATGATGAATACTTCGCCACAGGTTACTCTAAATGCACTTTTTGATGAATGGATTATTGTTTGGTGGAAGAGATTTCTAGTTTCAAGTTTCCAAACAACATTTTTGTCAGAGGAAGAAACTCTCCTACCTTCAAGGCAAGTTGGTCTTGGAATGGTGAAGAGATATATGACCATTTCTGATTATATCAAGTTGCAAAAGAAATAAACTTTGCATGACTTGGCCATGTAATTCATTTTCCCCTTGAAGAGGAGAGTATTCTGCAAGCACTAACAACAATGACAAATGTGAACTTCTCAACATTGAAGCCTTCTAGTGACATCTCACTGAAGAGTTTTATGGATTCTTCAACATTCTCTTATTGAGCATACTCTAAAATCATAGTTTTTCATGACACCCACTTTCATCATACACAATCCCACATTTTCCTTACATATTAAGGAAGTTTCCACAAACACATTACAACCAGTCTGAGTTGTTACTATATTACCGTGGCATTTATTTCCCTCTTCTAGAGCCATGAGATTAGTGCACACTACAAACATAGTGGAAATGGTGAAGTCTTCCTTTTATAAGTAGCAAAATAGTTGCAAGGGCTTTACCTTAAACTTGCATCTATCATATCCAAAAAAGAACCTAACTCGAGACCCTTGACAATGCAAACATGAATTTGATGACCTTCTTTCAAAAATTCCATGCTAGAGCACACCTCTAGAGCACTTGAAATAGAAAATTCTTTCACCCTTATAAAATCTAGTTGCATAGCCTAAAACAACTTTAAATCATTTTAATTGTGCCTTGTTGGACATATACTGCAATTACTAATGCCCATCAAACCAATTTTTGTTCAAACATTCTGAAAAACACTTGGCATGCATATTACAAACTTTTGTGTGTTGCATACAGATTAACAAGGTTATATCCTATGAATGTTACTCGCTCAAATCATTTTGATCACATCCCCATGTTTTCCATCTTCCAAAACTTTTGATGTGATGCAACTTTGCAACAAACTAGCATAGTTATTTGGGCTTACCCAAATTCCTTTTGAGTTCCTAGAACACAAATTTCTCTATGTTTCCTTTAGTATTCCATGTTTATTACATAGAGTTCCAACCCCTTGAGTTGTATGTTGTTCCTAAAACTTTTTATTTAAATTATTGAAATCACTATGCTTAATTTTACCTATTATTATTGACGTTGCAATTAAAAAAATTGAGCTTGGGGTTATGCAATTTGCAATGGAAGGATTTTCTAAGGCTTTTAGTGGGTTGAGCAAGACATATGGTAGCACAAGACAAAAATTGACTTGTTCTAGTAATCCTTATGGGTATCATTAGTGTTGTTCAAGCTCTACCCAATGGCATATTTCCATATATATTGTGTTCCACTACCATCAATAACATTTATGAACCACTGATCGACTCCATTGCTATACAAAAGAAAATCAATCATTTAAAATTTAAATGAATTATCACCAATGTTAAGATGCCTCCCATTTTCATATAAAATTATTGCATTATAAATTAGTGGAACTGCTATTTCACACATTAAACTTCATAATAGTGAGAAACTCATATCTACTTGGAGATATACCAAAAGTTCACTATCTTTTCGAACAATCTCTATTGTTAGGAATTATGTAACTCAAGTACTAAGGAATAAAATTGATCTCATACATTTTCAGAATTTATGCTTACAAATTCACTTAGATATTAAGTCAAACACTTTGCAAACATATTGAAAAGTAAAGTAATCATTTTATAGTGTATCCAACATTTGTTATAGCCTCATTGAGGGGGACTTGAGGGGACATATTACTTAGGAACACAAATTTTCTATATTTGATGCTACATAACTATGGAATAGCAACATATATGATGAATGTTTTTGAGGTAAGTTTCAAATTCACCTTAATCAAGTTCAATCCCCAATGAACTAGTTCCTTGTTATGACTTAGTTGGAAGGATATGCAGCCCCAAGGTAGAGATGCCTTTTGTGGGTGTTTCAAGGTATCTTGGCCTTAGTTCAAACCACGATTTTAGAGTCAGGTGTTGATAACTAGACTATGGTTTATAGTGGCAACCAAACAAATTTGAACTTGGGTTTTTCCCAAGTAATCTTGACAAGTTACTGATTCCTTTTGATATTTAAAAAAAAGCATAGAGAACATCAATTCAACATATAGAACATCAATATTAAATTCCAAAAATTCATTTTTATCCTTCTATTGCAATTTCATGCAATCTATAACATTTAGCTCAAGTATTTTATTAAATATTATGTGATGGTTTTGTCCATAACATAAATATACCAATTATAACAACAATCAAACACATCATTCACAAAAAGATTACTTATCCCTAAAGTTAAACCATGTGGAATGGATTCTAGGGAATGATTTTCCTCCCAATCGTAGTCAACTCAATGGTATTTCCACCCTTATGTTGAGGTCATGGACTGACATGCAAAGGGTATTCTCTAATATTCACTCTCATTAACAAAAAACATTATGGATTTGCATAAAAAAAAATCACACCAACTACCTAGAGGATGAGAGCCAAGTGATCAAGGTAAAGATAAAAACAGAGAAGAGATCTTCCTTCTAAAAGATCTTTTTTTCCTTTTATGATCCCCATATATGGGAGGCTAGGCATTACCTTCTCAAAAACTCCTCTCCATTGTTGACTAGTGTCATTTTTCTAATTGGAAGCATACTTTATAATTTAGAAGGTTATTTTTCTAAAAATTGAATTGTACTCTAAAGGTGGGGGCATAATGTTTAAGTAACCAAGGAAAATCCATTCCCTCTTTGATCCGAAATTGGAACTTTAAACTCTCTTAAAGCTACCCAAACTCTGTAAAAACTCATATCGAAGTTTAAAGTCTTGTGGATGTTGAAACCTATCAGAAATAACCTCCAAACCACAACAATTTATGGACAACACGAAGCAACGAGGACCCTCAGTCAAAACGCAATGATCGTTGGCCCATTGAGACCGCGCAGTGGTGCAAACTAATGATTGGGAAGTTCCGTTTAGAAAACGGAGGCTGTTTCTATGTTGGCAAAGATTCGTGTTTCGCGGGCCTTCTTGGAGTAAACGGAAATAACGGTTGTTTCAAATTATCAAGTGTTTCCGGTGAACCTGACACTTATCCATTACGGAATAGGTGATCGTTTCCCTGTGAGGTGATGCAGTGACTGTAATAGCTGAAAGAAGGGAGATGAACAGATGAAGAGAAAGAGGAAGGGCAATAGAAGAGAGAAAAGAGTGAACAATGAAAAAATGTTGAATGCACAGAGAGTCTAGGGAGTCACTCGGAGGTCGAGTGAAAAGCCAAAGAGCTCAATTGATAGCAGCATTTTTTAAAATTTCTTAGAGGTCGAGCGATTCACAGAGGCATGAAAAGGCCAAGCGAAAGAGCTTAGAAAAGCCAGAGCAAAGAGTTGCGAGCGACAGCCAGAGCCAAGAGCCAGACCGAGCACCAGAAGTGAGAGATGGGAGTCAGAACGAGAGCCCGAGCCACAAAGCCAAAGATAGAGTCAGAGCTATAACCAGAGTAAGAGCCAGCACCAGAGCCAAGAGCCAGAGCTAGAAAGCCGAAGAGCTCCAAGAGCCAAGGCATAAGATGGTGTTCTGAGCCCAATGTTCCTATATAAACCATTGGAGTTAAGTGTAGGCACTTGTAAAAGAACTATTGCCATAATCCTAGAGACCCTAATTGAGTTGATTAGAGCTCAAGGAGATGTAGCCCAAGATATCAGGGTGAAATCCATATTATATTGTTGTCTTATGTGTTTTTTTTACTGCTACTTTAACAACTGTTATATGCACTTATATATATCAGTTTAAGTACCTTCCCATATCGGCACAAACAATAGATTTTAAAGTAAGTAATCAGCTTAAAACAAATACAAGCATATACCCATATTTTCGAGCATTTCTTATTTCCACATTGGTTAATCATTAAGACTTGGGGAGAATTTAAAGCTTTGGAGGTGGGAGAGGTTCTTGTAAGTTAGACAAGAAGCCTAAGAGCCCCATTTTCAGATCAGATGGTATCAGCTTAAGGTTGATTAACCCCACCATTCAAAGAAGGTTGTAATAGAATGCTTGATTAACAGGGAAAAGATTGCTTGTCTAAAAGGTGTTTGGATAGTCAAGGATTGATTGCCTCATCAATTGTATGCTTGGTTGTAGACTAACTATTGTTTGAGTTTGCAGAGGTGAAGGGAAAGCTATTGATAGCTTAGTCCAGGAAGGACAAGAAGGAAGAAGGGCTGAAGGCATTCTTCTATCCCAAAGGACCTCAAAGCAACCCTTGAAGCACAAGAGGTTTGTCATAAAAGGTTGCTTGAGTAAGCTCTTTAATAATCTTGTTTGAAGTTCTTTTATGCATTTTGAAAATGACAACTTCTACAAGTGAGTTCTCAAATTCTTCTTGCTCCCGAAGTTCCTTTAATGGAGACATGAAGCAATACTTGTCCACCATGATGGATATGGTGAGGGAAATATATGAGGATGGAAGGAAGAGTAGCATACTTAGAGAGCAATTGAATTCTGTGGAGGAAGAGAAGCGGTTGCTTTCTGGAAAATTGCAGGAAATGGAGAGGCAACTTCATATTGCAAGTATGAACCTAAAATGGATGCATGAGTTGGACTCACAACTCTCTGTTGCAAAAGAATCCTTGGCCAAGTATTATCTTGAAGAGGAGGTAAACCATTCCTGTTTGTCTTCAAATTCTTTTAAGAATGCTTATATTGGTTCTTTTGAAAAACATACTAGAAGCATAGGTTCCAAGCTAATGTCCAAGATGGGCTATGAAGGAAAAGGATTGGCCAAACATGCACAAGGTATTGTTGAGCCTATAATAGTTGAGGAAAGGCCTAAGTATTTGGGTCTTGGCTATGGATAGTCTTATGAAGAGAATTCCAAAGCTACCATGAAGGCCATTGAAACAGTTCCAAAAAGGAGTTTCATTGTAGGTCCTCTACCTCAAAAATGTGAGGATTGTATTCAAGAGGAATGCAATAGCTCGAAACATCATTCGCATGATGGAGGTGTTAAGAAGCACATGCTTGAACCAAAGGGTTGTGGAAACTATGACGTCCTTGAAGAAAGTGATGGTGTTCCAAAGGGAGCCACTCCTTCATTTGCTTCACCTCCTCATGAAGGCAATAAAGGTGAAAGAGGCAGGTATGAATCTGGATCTAAAAACATTCATTTTGATTTTGTAAAGCATGGAAAAAGAATTGCATGTTCCTTTTGTGGTTTGGATAACCATTATGTTTCTAGATGTTGGAAGAGGATGGCCACATACAGGAAACTTTTGAAGGAAAAGAAGCAAGCAGCCAAAGGTCCACAGGACAAGGCAAATCATGTTGTCAAAAGGATGCACATGTGTTGCACTTACTACCATAAGCAAGGGCATCTTATTGAAAGGTGTTGGACTTTGAATCTAGCATTGCCTCCACCAAAGTTGAAGGAGAAGGTGGAAAAGGAAAATGGCAGGGATAAAGATTCCATGATTGATGTGGTTCAGGTTGATTCACATATTGATGCTGACGTTCAAAAAAAGGAGGGACCTTTGAAATGGATTGGTAAGAAATGGTTAGAATTCTTATCCAATTAAGGCTGCTTGTCTAGTCATGCATCTGTTTTCATTTTTTTGTGGAATAAATGCAAGTTGTTGGATCTTACCAAAATGGTAAATGGAAAGAGGTTGAGTAGGAAAATCACTTTATTGTTGCAACAATATGTTCATTTCAGCTTCGAAAGTATAGTGTACTTAAGTGAAAGTTGAAAGATGGAGTGCATGCATAAGCATGAGATGCATGTGATGTTGGCTTGGGAGAAGTTAACTTGGTTTCCAAAATGGAGATCCTGATGAAATGTTTCATCTTTTGGAAAAGAGTCCTAAAGGTCTTTTTCCTACATGCTTGACTTGAAGGGTCATTTATTGTAAAGGCATGTTTTATTGGCTTGTTATTTAGTTAATCATTTGTATGCAGATATAGGACATGGAAGGGTTCACAAGATGTGAAATTTTTTTCTTTGTTGAAGCATGAATTAGACCGTGCAGTTGTTGTCTGTATGCCTATTGTTCTTAACAATTGTTGTTGGTAGTTTTTCAAATAGGTACAAATGAAAGTTTTGTGGAGCAGATGTACTTCACATTTGTTTGAGCCACCTTGGATCAAGGATCAAGGCAAGGAAGTTCAAACTATCTTCTGTAAACTTCACAACAGAAGTTCTACATAAAGTCAAGGAGGAAAACAATTCTTCCTGAGATGACGAACCCAATCCAAAAGGGAAGTGGTCAGAGATTTTGGGTCAGAGGCACTATGCGAAGGCAAGTGTAGAGAGGCTAAAAGAAGAGGGTGTTGTTACTCTCATTTATTGCTCAGATCAGTATATCAGTCTTTTGGTGGACCAAAATTTCTTTTAGTGGGAAGGTGTGACTCAAAATTGGATCCTTAAACTCTCTTAAAGCTACCTGAACTCTATAAAAACTTATACCGAAGTTTAAAGTCTTGTGGATGTTGAAGCCTATCAGAAATAAACTCCAAACCATGACAATTTGTGGCCAACACGGAGCAACGAGGACCCTCGGTCAAAATGCACTGACCGTTGGCCCATGGAGACCACACAGTGGCACAAACTAGCGATTCGGAAGTCCAGGTCAGAAAACAGAGGCTGTTTCTGATGCACGATTAGCGCTTTCGCTGGGTAAAATCCCTCGAAATGGAATAGCCCTAAGCGCTTGGTCACAAGGGAAGTCGAAAACCGTGGAAAAGCGCTAAACTGAAAGGTGGGTCCCGTGCTCCAAAATTGGTGGAATATCAGAGGCGTTTCAGGTGGTAAGTGGGTTTGTCAAAGGACCCAACGATGCGATATAGTGATTGATGTGTGCCCGGTGGATGAGAGAGAAAACCGCTTTCATCACGGGCTAATGTCTGAGCAAGTCATCTGCATGATAAGAGAAATAACCATAGGATCTAGAGGCCCAAAATCTAATGGCGGAGACTGCATCCGATGGGAGACCGGACTCGAGGGAGAAAATAAGCTACAACACATAACTATTTGAAGTCCGACGTGGATGATGAGTTGGCAGAGATTTGTGTTTCGCGGGCATACTTAGAGTAAATGGAAATAATGGTCATTTCAAACAATCGATTGTTTCCAGTGAACCTGACATTTATCCATTACAAAATAGGTGGTCGTTCCCCTGTGAGGTGATGCAATAACTATAACAGCCGAAAGAAGGGAGACGAATAGACGAAGAGAAAGAGGAAGGACAATAGAAGAGAGAAAAGAGTGAACAATGAAAAAAATGTTGAATTCACAAAGAGTTTGGGGAGTCACTCAGAGGTCGAGTGAAAAGATAGAGCTCTCAATTGGCAGCAACATATTGTTGTTGAAATTGCTTGGAGGTCGAGCGATTCACAGAGGCATGAAAAGGCCGAGCGAAAGAGATTAGAAAAGCCAGAGAAAAGAGCCGTGAGCCAAAGCCAGAGCCAAGAGCCAAAGCGAGTGCTAGAAACAAGAGTTGGGAGTCAGAACCCGAGCCCGAGCCATAGAGCCAGAGCTAGAGTCAAAGCCACAACTATAGCAAGAGCTAGCGCCAGAGCCAAGAGCCAGAGCTAGAAATCCAAAGAGCTCCAAGAGCCAAGGGATAAGATGGTGTTATGAGCCCAATGTTCCTATATAAAACATTGGAGTTAAGTGTAGACATTTGTAAAATAACTATTTCCATAATCACAGAAAGCCTAATCGAGTTGATTAGAGCTCAAGGAGATGTAGCCTAAGATATCAGGGTGAACTCCATATTATATTGTTGTCTCATGTGTTTGTTTTTACTGCTACTTTAACTACTGTTATATGCATTTATATATATCAGTTTAAGTACCTTTCCATATCGGCACAAACAATAGATTTTAAAGTAAGTAATTCGCTGAAAACAATTACAAGCATATAACCATATTTTCAAGCATTTCTTATTTCCACATTGGTTAATCATTAGGACTTGGGGAAACTTTAAATCTTTGGAAGTGGGAAAGGTTCTTGTAAGTTAGACAAGAAGCATAAGAGCCCCATTTTCAGATAACTCTTCATCTTCTCTTTAATCCTTTAACCAATCACCTCATGTTAGTCCATGGTCCATTTGTCTATCCCAACTCAAGTTTGTTAAGTTTATTGGAAATGCATTCACATCTAAGTTTCATTTAGGTCTTATGAATATTATTGTACATATGTTACTTGCACATTCACTAGTGGGGTCTTGGCCTTGGGCCATTGGTAAGATTCTATTATATGGTCACATATATATTCACCTATCCATTATGCTTACTTGTTAGTAGTATCCATGACTTTTACCAAGGTGGAAGTTATAAATATTTGATTACATTTTATTACACATTTATGTAATCAAATGTAAGGTGGTGGAAGTGGGTCATTACATGGCTAAATGAACCTTGTTGACGTAATTTTAGTTATTTATTTTGGATCTAAGTGATGTGTTGATATTGATATCATTTTAAGCTTATAAATCAAATCAACCTAATGTTGAAATTTTGAAACTGAAATTATGCAATTTAGAAATTTCACATTTATTTTAGAGGTTTCTTAGATCATTTCCCTATGAATTTAACTTTTGAGATGCTACAAAATAATTATGTAAGTGGTTTCTATGTCAATCCTTAACAATTGAAACTTCTTGAAAATCCAAGGAGAAAAGATACCAAAATGTTTTTATGGCAATCTTATGATGCATAAACTAGATCTAAAAACTCTGATATGCAATATTAAATACAATAGTGTTAATTTTAGGAAACAGTGGTATGTTTATGCTTTAGAGAAATTTTATTTCAATTTCTTAATTAGCCCAATATCAATATCCAGTTTAGAAATCACATCACCATGATAGTAAAATGCAGATAAAACATAAACAGTAGAAGACAAGCCAAGACAAGAGGACACAAGATGTGGCACCAGCCAAGGACAAACACCAATGTGGTGAAACCTTTGATAAATTCTTCTTATAGTGTTCAATAGTTTAGTTGAGAGGGATAGTACAATTTACAAATATGATAATTTATAACAGCAACAAAAGAGCCTTAACCAGAAAAGTCAACGTTGGTCAACAGGGCAGATTTAACATTCAACAAATCGGTCAACTTCAGTCAACTTTAGCCTCCAAACAATAAGATAAAACTACCCTCAAAACATTCAAATTCAGCCCAGTCAAATTCTGGTAAAATAGCCCACCTGTGGTTAGCCCTAGTTGTAGTCAATGCTAGTCAACAATCAATATTTAGCCTCAATTTCTATGCCTAGAAATGTGACCTGCCCAAACATAGATAGCCATCACAAAAGCGTAATCAAAGGAGGTCAACACATGCTATTCAATGCTTGGTCAAACTATCTAGAAATTCAATCTCCTAGAATTTTGGCCTCTTGAAATTTCGCTCTCTTGAAGTTTCACTCTCCTGAAATTTCGCTTTCCTGAAATTTTGGACATGTGGAGAGATAGAGGCCCACAAATTCATACCCAATCAATGAGGAGAGAGAGAGAAGTGTGAAGATGAGTTTGTCTAAATGAGGCTAAGTCACCTTGTATTTATATGCAACGTTGAGCATGAATAGACGTGACAACTGGACTGTTGAGCCTACATAAGTTTGTTGGTTGATCTTGACAATTTGACCATAATCAAAATAAATTCATAACTCCATTTGTACATGTTAGAATCAGGTGATCTTTATATCAATCACACACTTCAGAGAGAGGAATCCAAGAAAAATATCAATTGTCATGAATAAGATGACCCATGTGGAGTTTGGCCCTAGTTTCCATTTTTAACAAATAGTAATCTAACATTTATCTTTTTCGATTACAATGCTAAATCACTTAACATAATTTCCCTTGTGCCAATTTAAAATCACATCTAAAATCTATGCAAGTACTGGATAGCTGAAAATGTCATTATTGGGCAGTTATTGTACATGTAGCCTTGTCAAAAGGGTAGTTCACTCCACTAGCTCTCAAAAACCCTAGCCAAGGAAAACCAATAAAAACCTTAGTTCAACTAAAGGAGGTCAAGCATGCATGAATCACACAAACAAGTCCTCCAATGTAATTATATGTTTCATATTATTCTTCACTAAAAACATCCTAATGTTTCATCTCAAAATCTTGATCTTAGGTCCCCAAGGGAAGAAACTATAACCCTAGACTTCAAGATACTCCAAGAAGATATAGAAACACTAGTGACAGTAAAATAGAGAGAAACTAAGTACCAATCAAGATATGAGAAAGAGAAGATGATTGGTGTCCTTCTCCTAGTTTCAAGAGTGAATAATAATGATAAGTACAATGAGTGGTGATCATATTCATTCTTCTCTTATTTACAAGAGTAAACCTTAGTCACAAGAGAACTCTCCAAGAAAGACATCCTCTTCCTATGTATACCTTCTAGGGTTTTCTCATGTATCCTAGAAAAAAGAGAAAAGTATGATAATGATGATGAATGGAAGGAATCTCTTGTGCCTTTAGATATATGGGAGGGAAGGGAGGCCAACAGTAAAATATGGGTCAATTCCTTTGCAAGAAACCTATAATAAACATTTATCTTCACACGAGTGAAGCACTCCACTCCAAGTGTGCATATGTCCAATGCCAAGTGATTTTGTACACAATAAAGGCTAAAAGATGATATATGTACAAAATTTTCATCCACACCCCTTCGTTGCAACCCCATATAGATTTCATATCTCCTAAGCCATGTACTCCACTAGGTGCACTCCCCCTATGTGAACACTATCACAAACAAGACATCCTTGAGAAAACTCCAAGCCTTCATACACGAATCTAGGCTAACTCATTGCTATATTTGTAGCTTGGGAGGTATTCCAAGCCCTAGGGTTCAGGGATTGGAGGTTGGAGCACCACAAAATTGACCTGTGGGAATGGAACCAAATCTTGGGGTTTTGTACCCAAAGGTGTTGGGGCAAAAACCATCAGGATTTTTGACATGTGATTGATGGAGATAATAGAGGACCTCTACAGTAACCAGAGGTAACAAAAATCATCAAAACACGAGGTTTAGAAGTCAAGATATTATTTTTTGAAGTTTGTTGTGGGCTTGTGGCTCATGTTTGAGGTCGGCTAGGACAATATTAGCCCTCATAATACTTGGACAAGCCCACCAAGGGAATTAATTGGATCCCTCGAGAAAACTATAAAAGGAGGTGTGTGAGACCTCAAATCATCATCCTAGAATAACAAAAGGCATCTTAGAAGAAGACTACCTCTATTTGGCAAAAGGGACAGTATAACATGTTCATGACTATTTTTGGAGCTGAGATAATTTAGAGTAAGATTGATTTGTTTGAGGCATGGTTGGGATGATTTGGTGAGGCAATGTGTGTGGTTGTTTACCTCTATTGTTTAGGACATAGGGATATATCTTGTTGCAAGAGGTTGAGGTCTTGTTTAGGTTATTTTAGGGAGCCATAGACCTATAATATACCTATACTATGCTTTGCAGAAGGGCTGATGAGGTTGGAGAGGGTTGTAAGGCCTAAACCAAGGTTGATCTCCTTCTATGATGCCAATGTATGGGAGAAGGACTCTCAAAAAGGTAGGCCAAAACTGAGAACATGATCTTATCGCTTGGAGGGAGGGATGGCATGGACTGTCAGAAGCCCTAACCAACAACTAAACCCTATAATAATGCCACATCATCCTATAGGTATGTTTGATGATGAATTGAATTTATTTGTTTGCTAGATGGATGAGGGTATAGGTTAGACAATTTGTGGAATTTTGTTAGTAGCCAAAAGGAAGGGTAACCAAAGTGGTTGGATGCCCTAACCAATGATCAGATGCTACAAAAAAAAAAAGATGAGCCCATATTTATGCAATAGCTCCTTTATTTTAGAAGAAAGGGTGATATTCTTAGAGCTCTAAATCAGTCAAGTTTGGATGGTGTGTGAGAAGATGTGAAGGGTCCATATTGGAAAATGTATTGGAAACTCATGGTTTAGTGGATGGTGTTAGAAAATCAAAAACACATAAATGTTTTCTTATTCTTGATAATTACTTGTGATGTTTCTTGATATTACAATTCTTTATATCTTATTTGTTTTAGTTCATCAAGTAATTACCAAAGCAATAGAACATAAAATAATAGACACCAAATGTAGGCATTATGCCATGGGAAAGCCCCCCCTTGAGGGGAAAACCCAGTCAATAAATTATTCCTTTCAATAGTATTCTTTGAGATTCTTCACCCTAGACCAGACCTTCCATCCACACCATGTGAGCCTCCTAGAATTACGACCCCTTTCCAACAACTTCTGTTATGCTACAACTTCCGCCAACTGATAGCTTCCAACAACAGTGAAACTTGGAAGACTTCGATCTCGCAATCCAGGACATGAAGCAAAGAGAGAGAGGCACCAAAATTTCAATTTTTCCTTTCTCCATAGACTTCCCCAAACTCACACTTACTTTAGCTTCTCAGCAATAGACTTCACACTTTTCCCAACTACAAGAGATATCAAACTTCTTGTAAGAGAGTTTATTCAAAATGAATTTGATGTGCTTGTATTTATAGGCTCCATATGAGGTCGAATAGTCTTCTTAGGCCGACTTAATCTTCTTCTAGGCCAACTTGGTGTGGAGGATACATAAATCATATTTGACTCAATACTAAACCTTTTTAAATGATTGAAAATCCCAAGAAGGGTCTCAATAAAAGGACAATGACTCCATTGACTCAGAATAAATTCTAGAAGTCCTCAAAGGGGACTTTGACCTAAAACATGGTGACCCAAGCATTAAATCCATGATTTAATAAGTTAGAACAATAATAATAATAAAAAAAATCTTTATTCTTTTGACAAGTACATTACATGATGAATCAGATACATTAAATGAGCACGAAACCTAATTACATTTTCCAACACTCCCTCTTAACTAGGGAGGTATTTATCATATACAAGTACAATGGAATATCTCAAACTATATGAACCATGAAGAACTTTAGGCATCGCAATGCCATGGACTAGATTCCTGACTAGGGCAATCTATCCATTGGTTTCTCACTAATTTAGGCACTGCAATGCCATGGACAAGATTCCTGACTAGGGCAATTTGCCCATTGGTCTCTCAACAATTTGGACACTGCAATGCCACATACTAGATTCTTGACTGGGGAAATCTATCCGGGTGGGAATACGATGAACCCAAGCTTTCAACCTCTTTAGGTACCATCAATCTTAATTGCTAACCATTAACCCAAAGATCTAGATGTGTATCCAAAAACAGAGCTCTATAATCAACACCATCTTTTCCAACTTCGGGACCTAGACATCAACATGAAGTGTCAGCTAGATGTCCTCCCAGGAAACACTTCACTCACAAATCCTCAACACCCCTTGATCCAGCAAGTCAAGGACCACAAATCTCTCCTGATCTAACTAATTGGCAACCAACATGCTATCAAAAACCTTTGAGAGATTTACCTATACAAACACAACCCTAATTAATAATATACTTTCATATGTACATAATCAAATACAAACCTTCGGATCTTTCAGACAACAAATTTTGCTTCTCAATGCAATAGGACTCAACTGAATCTTTAACAGAAGATTCCTTAATAATACATTTTCCTTTCCTACTTCACATGCAACAACATATCCTTCATTCTCCAATCAAAACTATGATATTCCCTCCCTCTCAACCAAGGAGCATCTCGTTATCTAGACTTCCTCTTAATATTAAGGAGATCTCTTCTATTCAGGCTTCCTCGTGGAGATCCGCTTCTTCTTTTCGTCATTAGAGAATATTTCATGGCCTCCAACCATTTCATCGGAGTTATTATCATCCTCACCATGCTTATCACATCAACCGGTATCTTCAACATATTTAAGATTATGTACCTGCACAACTTAGATAGTAAGTACAACCAAATCTATAGAAGCATGAAGTTAGCCATATTAGAATCATACAATCATTTCAACTTTATATATATTAGATGGTTAGTTAACGGACGTCAAACTGAAATCGGATGCAGTGGGAGATCTAGGGTTCTGAGGCTTACCGCAACGACGCAGGCGGCAGATCTGTACCATCTCGCGGACGGATCAGATCCCTCTGCAGCGTGACAGAGCGACAGGGCCTTAGAGCAGCCCAATGGCGCATACTCATGGGGGAGCATCAGAGCCCTCCCCGTCACAGATCAGCCCTAAGCAGACTGTTATCTTCGGATCAGTCGATCGGGAGATCTTAAACAAAGGGAAACGCTAGCAACACGACAAAGAGGAAACGAGCTACCGGAAGGAAAAAGTTGGGGGCTCGCATGACAGCGGGGATGAATTGGAAGCAAACCCTATGGTCTCATCAGCTACTTGCTGGCCAGTGGCCAAGGAGCGGCCTCGAATAGAACTACCAGGAGACAAGATTGACAAACGAATCGAGTATATGAGAGATCATGCCCTTATTGGGAAGTTTATAGGGTTTTGGCCGACTGAAAGAGCCCTAAAAGGGTGGATCGTGGCAAAATGGAAACCTAAAGGAGATGTCACCTTGCAGTTAGGGCCAAAGGGCTTCTTTACTGCTATCTTTTTCTGTCTTGAGGACAAAATCAGGGTTCTGGAATCAGGGCCATACTTTTTTAACTCAGCTGGACTGTATCTGAGGGAATGGAGACCAAAATTTAATCCGGATAAGGAAGATCTCACATGGGCACCAGTCTGGATCAGAATGTACTCTCTTCCTGATGAGTACTGGGACGAGGACATTCTCAGAGGCATAGGAAATGGGTTGGGGGAATTCGTCAAAGTTGCAGAAGACACCAAATCACGCAAGTTCATTTCCTATGCACGCATATGTGTCTTCATGCGCCTGAACGAAGCTCTGCCTGAATCGGTAACTCTCACCCACTGAGATGAAGAATGGATCCAGCCGCTTGACTATGAACAAGTACCTTTTCGATGCCGAAAATGCCATGCTCTGGGGCATCTTTTCAGGGACTGCCCTATGAATGCCAAAGCCAACATCTCTGAGCCCCCTGAAACCCTAGCCCAAGAAGGCTTCACCAAAGTCTCCAGCTGCAGACGTGCGCCCAAGAAACCCTAGAATGGGCCCAAACCCGAGAAAAATAACTCTCATAGCCATGCTTCCAAGAACAACTTTGGCATTCTTTCTCAGATATCCGAAGAATAACCCTCAATCTCAGAGC
>APFE031438077.1:97486-109562 GCA_000404065.3 Pinus taeda
GCCAGTCAGAGACAGCTGAGAAACATAAGGCTACGGACGTTGATGGAAAGGCAGATCTCCCCCAGGGCTCAGAGATCTATACAGAAGGAAGTAGCCAAGGGCAACCAATGGAAGAAGAGCCAGAAAGCATAGATCTGAACGGGCTAGATATCCTGGAATTATAACTTGCATGCAAGCAGAAGGCATATGACACTATACCCGAGAATCAACTCAACAAGCTGGAAGTGGTCATCTCGAGAGCCTATCATCAGTAGCAGCTGGGGATTCAACCAGGCAGTTATTGGGATGGCAGCCTGCCCCCAAAAGATACTAAAAAGAGAGGAAGAAGAACGGATCTTCAGCGAACGATCGAGATCGGGAAACTCCTGGTAGATTCAGGCAGGTATGCTAAACTGACGAAGTACTACAAACCCTCAATTAATAGTTGAACCATGAAGCTCATATCATGGAACTTAAGAGGGCTCAACAGCCATGGGAAACTCAGAATGTTAAAAAACATGATTAAATTGGAAAAGCCGCAAATGTGTTTCCTCCAGGAAACCAAATGCAACAGTTCTACCTTGGATAGAATTCTCTCCAAAGCCTAGCCAGGCTGCCGCTCTGTTGCAGTTGACGCCTCGGGTGCATCTGGAGGGCTTGCTATAGCGTGGAATACCCAAGCGGTAAACCTCACAGATCTCCATGCCTCCGATCACCTCATTCAGGCAGTCTTCCACATTCTAGGCACAAATATTCATGGCAATTTATCAAACGTGTACTTCCCGCAAGATACAGGTTCCAAAATAGAGCTCATCGACACTATAGAAGCTCTGAACAATAATCGCAGGCACCCGATATGGATTATTGGAGGCGACTTCAACATGATAACCAAGACAGAGGAGAAGTTAGGAGGAAGAAGCAGAATGGATCAAGAAGGAACTCACTTCAAGACCTTCATCCAGACCGCCTCTCTTATAGATCTACCGTTCTGTAATGGTACCTTCACCTGGAGCAATCGCAGAGCTGGCAAACATCAAATTGCCTCCAGAGTGGACCGTTTTCTCATCTCTGACAATGCGGTGCATCTTGGAGGAGATATTTCTACTGTAATCTTGGCGCACATAGGGTCGGATCATTGGCCGATCGTTCTCCAATGGCAAAGGCCAGGTGACTTGACTAAAAGACCCTTCCACTTTGAGGGGTTCTGGATTTCACACCCAGCATTCAAGGACTTCTTCAAGACCACCTGGGCATCCTTCATCCCCCCAGAAGGGACACAAATGTACCAATTTCAACAGAAGCTAAGATTTCTGAAAAATCATCTAAAGAGATAGAATAGGGAGACCTTCGGGAACATTTTTAAGGCTCAACAAGATCTGAATCAGGAACTCGCGGATCTCCATCAAAATATAATCACACAGGGGCACACAGAGGCAACTCTAGAACAAGAAAGAAGCATTCACAGCCAGCTCGAGGAAAGGCGAAAACAGGAGGAAATTTACTGGAAGAAAAAATACCGAATCAGGTGGTTGAAGGAGGGAGAGCATAATACCAAATTCTTCCACAGAACTACAGTACAGAGAAAAATGCACAATGGTATACCTTTCATCCAGAATCAAGAGGGGATAAAGGTAGAAGGGCATGCAGAAATTGAAGAGGTTCTCCTCAATCACTTCCAGCAGATACACCAAGAGCCTGAAGGAGATCGACAACAAGCTATTGGGAAAATTATCACCAATGTGCCAAAGCTCATCACGAAGGAACAGAACGAGCTCCTCCTTCACCCGATTCAACCCCAAGAAGTGGATGAGGCAATGACCCAGCTTAAAGAAGGAAAAGCCCTTGGCCCAGATGGTTTCACCACCACATTCTTTCACACCTTCTGGGACATGATCAAGCAGGAGGTCTGGCAGATTGTGGAAGAATCAAGAGCTCTGCGCTGGCTACTCCCCTCTCTTAACTCCACCTTCATAACCCTCATTCCTAAAGAGGAGGACTCCATCACCCCTGACAAATTCAGGCCGATTGCTCTATGCAATGTCATCTACAAAGTCATATCTAAAGTCATTGCAAATAGGTTAAAGCCTCTCTTGCCAATGCTCATCTCGCCAGAGCAGTCGGGGTATGTGGAGGGGAGACAAATAATGGATGGCATTCTCCTCACGCACGAAATTATACACTCCCTCAAGAACTCAAAGCAAGCAGGTATGCTTCTCAAACTGGATCTCTCAAAATCTTTTGACAAGCTCAGTTGGGCGTACATTCAACAAATGTTAAAAGCCTTCGGTTTTTGCTCCATGTGGATACGTTGGATCATGAGTCTAATCACCTCCACTCACTTCTCCATCTTAGTTAATGGAATTCCCTCTCACCCCTTCAAACCCTCTCAGGGCATAAGGCAGGGAGACCCCCTCTCCCCCTTCCTCTTTGTTCTTATGGCTGAGGGTCTAGGTCGTCATATTAAACATGCCCTCATCTCCCGCAAGCTCAGGGGCCTCTCTGTCCACAACACCCCGGCCTCCTCCCATCAGCAGTTTGTAGATGACACCATGTTATTCGGATACCCCTCTGTCCAGGAAGCCTCCTGCATCAAAGCCCTCCTCAACAACTTCTCTGAAGCTTCTGGTACCAATGTCAACTGCTCCAAATCGCAGATTTTCTTCTTTCATACCCCTCCTGCGGTCAAATCTGCTGTCACGCGTATTTTGGGTTTCCCCTCTGCCTCTCTCCCCTCTAAATACCTCGGAGCTCCCCTCACTGCCTCAGCCATAAAGCATTCCACCTGCCGCTCCCTTTTAGAGAAGCTTGACTCCCGTCTTAACTTATGGATGCACAGATCTCTGAACCTTGCTAGTCGCGTCGTGCTTATCAAGTCAGTCTTCCAGGCCATGCCTCTATACCTTTTTTCAATCCTTGCAGTGCCAAAATGGGTGCTAAAAAGAATAAGGAATCTTCAACGTGAATTTCTATGGGGCAGCTTAGCTACAAATCGAAAATGGGCACTGGTTAAGTGGGCCACTGTCTGCATGCCTAAAGACAAGGGTGGAATCGGGCTGAGGGACCCAGAACATAACAACTCTATCATGAACACCAAAATTTGGTGGAAATGGGTCACTAGTCCAGAAAAGCCATGGGTTAAAATCTGGACAGCCAAATACGCCAACAACAGACCTCAGGAAGAGCTAATCAGATTCACTCCGACGGTCAAGGGGTCGCTAATTTGGAATGCGCCCAAGCAACACTATCAATTAATCCAACAGCACAGCTTCTGGGAGGTACGAAATGGTTACACGGCAAGATTTTGGACAGATGCTTGGAAATAGATGCCCAAACTCACTGATGCCCTTCATCCATCTCTGATTCCCACTAGGCAGGAGCAGCAACAGGAGAAAATATGCCAATTTTGGAGGCAGGAGGTGGAGCATGGAGTCAGAAGATGGAGACAGGGTAATCAAATTTTAAGCAACCCAAATCCACGAGAGACCGAGGAGCTGGAGAAGGAGTTAAGAAAAAGGAGCATTAGACATGATGTAGGCAACGACATCCTTCATTGGGGTTACCTGCCCAAAGGAACCTACACCACCTCCGAAGCTTACAAATTGGTAGGCAACTACACCGCACTCTCAGATCCTATTTGGAGTAAAATCTGGAAGCTTGGACCTTGGCCCAAAATCTCCCACTTCCTCTGGCTGGTTGGGCACAAAAGAATCCTCACATGGGATAAGCTAAGAAGCAGAAACTTTCATGGTCCCTCCATCTATCTCAATTGTAGTCAAAAGGAAGAAACTCTCCAACACCTCTTGGATACGTTCCCACTAGCCAATCAGCTACGGGAAAAGGTTAGCTTCAGATGCCAAAAAAGATGCAAATCGGAGAATGACATCATCAACTCTATAAGACACTGGCCACAGGACCCCTATAACAGTAAGCTTCTTAATCACTTATGGAATATAATCCCAGGGACTGTTTTGTGGAGTATATGGAAGGAAAGGAACAAATGCATCTTTAAAAACCAGCGCTCTCCCATTGAAGACATATGGATTAGGCTATGTGGGAATCTCAAAGAAACGATTATGTTACGACCTTGGACTAAGGAGGATCTCCCCACCACAGATAATGAGAAAAGCATCCTGGATAATTGGCAACTGCATCTGCCTCAAGATCTCCCCAAGAATGTTACAACTAAAAGAAGCAACAAGGATAAGGGCCTCTAGATCCCCCCCCCAAGCACTCATTCAAGCTCAACTTTGATGGAGCATCCAAAGGTAATCCTGGAGAAGCCGGCTTCGGAGGCATTCTAAGAAACCACGATGGTACTCCTCTACAGGTCTACTTTGGCAACATTGGATGGGACACCAACAACTCAGCAGAGCTAGAGGGGCTCTGGCAAGGCCTCCTCCTTGCAGCCAAGCTCAGCCTTCAACCCCTAATTGTTGAAGGCGACTCTCAGATCCTAATAAACATTGCCACACGAATACAGAATGGCTCTCAAGCTAGGAAATTTGCATCCAGTTGGAGGCTCGAAGCAAGGCTGCAGGCCATTGAACAAGAATTGCGCAAGAACAAAGCCATCTCCTTCAATCATGTGAGAAGAGAAGGCAACAAGGTTGCTGACCTTCTGGCCAACATAGGGGTAGAAAATGAATAGTCCCTCCAATCAGGCATCACGGCGATCATTCCTAATAAACACCAGCTCCAGGAATGCGAAAGTCTGATAGATGGAGACGCAGCTGTCCCGGATGCAGGTGACACATTGGCAGTTATGGACATGGGCAGCCCCAAGATTTATGATGGCATTCAATGCCGGAACGCTGCAATGGAATATAGGGCGGGGTTCAACCTAGAGGCACATTCATTATGCCATTCTTGCCGTAAGCTCGTCTGCAACGAGCAGTTATGGCGATCGAGGTTCGAGGCACAGGTTCAATGGTTAAATCAGGTGATGAGGAGGCTCAATTCATGTTGGGTCATTTGCAGCTCTCGGCCTTTGATGCTCTGTGCTTGTTGGTTCATGCTCAAGCTCCCACCTGCTCACCCACTCTCAGGGAGGCCTCACTCTCCTTCCTTCGGCTCGTTGGTCTTTGTTCTGAAAGAAGAGGGGAATGCGAATTGGCGCCCCTCCCCTTCTCCGCCTCTGCCTCAATTCCGTAACCCTCTCAGCTCCTTCTCCTCGGCTCTGTTCCAAGCATGGTCAGGCTAAGGTAGCGTCCGCCTTGCCGTCGAGGCTCGGCCAGGGGAGAGTCCTCTCGGCCTCCTGCTCAGATTCCTAACCCCTATCGCTGCCGGTGCTGCTGCCATGGATTCCCTGACGCCACGCCAATTCAAGCCAGTCAATTTGTGGATTCCCGTAGCCCTGACCCTTCAGCACCTTCGCCAGCCTTTGGCTCGGCCATCTTCACCTTTTGTAGCTCGCTGGACAGGCCTCGCATCAACGCTCATGTGTCGGTTCTCTTCCTGGATGAAGCGCCATCTGACAGTGAGGAGCTCTGTGGCAAACAGCAGCAACACCAGAATGAGGGCTCAACATTTACTGAAGAAGTGCCAGGACGGGTGGCAGAGCAAGGTCTGATGCTGCCGGAGGCATCAACGTCCAAAGCGAGGGATGTCAACCCAGTTCCCCAACCTGCTGCAGCGGAAGATGAAGAATCTTGGGGATGCCCAGTGGTCGAAGAGGAGTCGGAGCAGTAGCCAGCTCTCCGCTCAGCTCCACCGTCTCCAGCCCCCTTCAGGTCTTGTTTTGGCTCTCGGCTCTTATAATTTCACTATCTTTCTAGTCTTGTCTAATTTTACCCCGGCGTGGGATAATGTCAATGTTTTTATGGTCTTGTCTATTACTACCCCTGCGTGGGATAATCCGTTTAACTGGTCCTGTTTTAAGATGCCCCTGCGCGGGATCACTATGTTTGCAGCTGGTTGCCCCTGTGTGGGTTCAATATGCTTGCAGTTGGTCGCCCCTGCGTGGGTTCAGTATGCTTGCAGTTGGTCGCTCCTGCGCAGGATCACTATGTTTATAGTTAGTCGCCCCTGCCTGGGTTCAATTATTTTTCCTGAAGTTGGTCGCCTCTGCGTGGGTTCAGTTATTTTATTTGGGAGGGGTTATTTTTTGGAGAGTTTCAGTCCCCCCACGTGGGTTGATACCTAGCTCAGAATGCCGACGCCTGGCCTCAGGCGATGACACCTCATGATTGTAATGTATTGCCCGTTGAGGGAATTAATAGATTAGTTTTTTTAGCGAGAAAAAAACTTTATATATATTAGATACCAAAACTCAATTACAAACAAGAGACATATATTCTTCAACATCTTGCTAGGGACTTTGTGATAAACCCTAGTCTACTTCATAACAAATTTCATTACATCTAGGGTTTCAATGTTTCTTCCAAGGGTATGACATACCCTCCTGCAACATAAGTGCTAGAAACAATTTAAACAAATATAGATCCACAAGGCATCTAACAACTTTCAAAATTCATATGCTAGACTTGCCAGCAGGGTTTCATACAAAATCCTAGATTTCAACAAGAGTATTAATCAATCAAAACCAATCACAACTTATACATCAACATGACTAGCTTCCACGAGGGCTAGTTGCAATTCCTAGATTTTCAATCAAACATTAATCACAACTAAAACTCAGATTTCAATAGTCTTACACAAATCTCAAATTATCACTTAATCATCATACATCATATACTTTTACTTATACTAAGGTTTAATTCCAAAACCCTAGAATTTCATTTTCACAATTTCGACAATCAATAGATCTCATATTGGTATATCACACGTACTAGGGAATTTAACTACTACTAGGGTTTAGTTGCAAAACCCTAGATTTCAAAATATCATCATCCTAGAATCTCAAACAAGGACTTATACTAAACCTTAAGACTTCTAACCATCAATAACTAGGTCAACACAAATATCTAGGAATTCGTTATCATGCATAAGCATATCATATGCCAGACAACATTAATACATTAGACATATACCAATCTAGACCAAGATAGGGTTTCGACCAAAAGTACACATATATATACCTAGGGCTTCATTCCTAGGGTCTTACTTTAACCATATAACAAATGCTTTTCTTATAGGATTAATCAAACCCTAAGATCTAGGGTTCATAACTTAGTAAAGCAAACCCTACTATTCCAAAATTTCAAAGGTCTAAGATCTCAAAGAAACATCATTCAACTTTAAGATTCATGATCATACCGAAATCCGAGACATGATATCATCAACTAAGACTTCAAATAACATTTCTCAATAACCCTAACCAGTTTAGGGTTTCAGTCATTCATATTAGCATACCCTTAGGTTAGTGTTTTCCAAAACCTATATAGGGTTCTACAAAATCTGTTAAGCATATGAGTGGGGTGGTTAGATTTACCAAGTGATGAATCGCCCAAAACAAGAATGACAATGATTTAATATAGCTAGACACAACAATGCTAGTACTAGATTTTCAAATGAATAACGAAAGGAAATCAATGTTTTAAAGCATACCTTTTTTCTCTGACAAACCTTGTCTTAAGGGGTCCTCTTTCATACTCCTTGAGAATATAACATATGTCTTCCTAATCAAGACAATAAAGGGAGAATGGTGATTAGTATTTAATATAATCAAAATTAAATGAGTACATGAAACCGAAAACTGAAAGGAAATGAGATACTTGTCTTTGGGAGTTGTTGGGGGCTCCATCCAAAGCTTCAGGGATACCTATAAACTTATAAAACAAAAGAAAGTGTCTTCTCCAAAAACATGTTAAAACATATTCGTACAAAATAGAATATCTAATACTAAAAGCAAATGAGTTAATAATGTAAGTCCCTTATATCAGATACATGTTTTTCTTTTTTTGGGTCTCCTTCTTCAGCAATGTTAGCATGATCTATATCTCTCTTATTCTTTGATTGTCGAGACAACCGCTCTTGTAGTGACCCTTCTTATGACATTGATAACATTCTATCTTGGACATGTCAACTTTCTTCCTTGGTCCTTTCGATTTCCTTCCTTTATGTTGAGCAATGTAGGAATTTGATACTCCTTCAGGATTGGTGACTAATGAGATCCTTAATTCTTTTTTACTATAGGTAGTCCATAGTTCTTCAAAGGTGGGAGCTTCCTTCCAACTGTTAAGAACTATAAAAATGCACCCCAAGAGGGTGGCAATCCTAATAGGGCAATGATCACAAGTTCCTTGTCTAGAACAATTTCATCAATGTAAAAAATATCATCTCTGATTCTTTCCATATTCAAAAAGAAGGAGGCCACTATATATTCTTTAGTCATCTTTGTGGTCCTTAGTTCATTCTTTAAGCTTGCCACTTGACCAATGTTCTTAATAGTGAATAACTTTGACAAGGCTTCATACATTTCCTGAGCATGATCAATGTTGGCTGTAAATGGGACAAGATTTCCCTTTATTCCTTATACCATAAGAGTCATGGCCACCAATTCTAATTGTATGAATTTTACTCTGTCGGCATCACTAGATTCATCTATAGGATTATTTAGTTTTTCTTTGACCAAGTCTAGTACCTTGTTCTTTTCAAGGATGACGTCAATCATTTTCTTCCACTTCTTGTATTTTGAGGCTCCTTCAAGTTTGTTCTCTCCCTTGATTGTGTTAGACATCTTCCTTGGATATAGTGGACTTCTTCCCTAAAATAACCCTTTTGAATGGTTCCTTGATCAGATTCTTGAGACTACCTTTTTTCTACTTTCTTCACCAAAGCTTTGATACCATGTTAGAAAATCATAAAGGAAAAAATATTTTCTTATTCTTGATAATTACTTGTGATATTTCTTGTTATTATGATTCTTTATTTATTCTTTCTTTTAGTTCATCAAGAAAATACCAAAGCAATAAAACATAAAACAATAGACACCAGATGTAGGCACTATGCCAGGGAAAAACCCCGTCAAGAAATTCTTCCTTTAAATAATATTATTTGAGACTCCTCACCCTAGACAAATACCAAACCTTCCCTCCACACCAATTTAGCCTACCAGAATTTTGACCCCTTTCCAACAACTTTGACTAGGCAACAACTTCTGACAATAGTGAAATTTGGCAAAACTTGATCTCCCAATACAACACATGAAACAAAGAGAGAGAGAGAGAGGCATCAAAATTTTGATTTTTTCTTTGTCCTTAGACTTCCCCAAATTCGCACTTTGGCTTCTTGGCAATAGAATTCACACTTTTCCTAGCTACAAGAGATATCTAACTTTGTGTAAGAGAGTGTGTTCCAAATGAATTTGATGTGCTTGTATTTATACGCTCCATGTTAGGTCAGATAGTCCTCTTAGGCCGACTTGATCTTCTTTTAGGCTCACTTGGTGTGGAGGATTCATAAATCATATTTGACTCAATACTAAACCTTTTTACATGATTCAAAATCCCAAGAAGGGTCTCTTTAAAAGAAAAATGAATCTATTGACTCAGAATAAATCCTAAAAGTCCTCAATGGGGACTTTGACCTAAAACATGGTGACCCAAGCATGAAACCCATGGTTTAATAAGTCACAATAATAATAATAATTTTTTTATTATTCTTTTGACAAGTACATTACATGATGACTCAAATAAATTAAATGAAGACCAAACCTAGTTACATTTTCCAATAGACGGTAGCATGAGAGTGGACCATATTGGATCCCTAAATGTAGTAACCTAAGAAGGGCTTTAGGCCTAATAGAAGTGGCACAGTTGGAGCAGCCTAAAGAACAACTTGCAAGGATTGTAGAAGTTGCTTCAAGCCCTATGAAACAAGTCCCTTGAAGGACAAAGGGGTTGTTAGAAGTGGTATAAGAAGAGCTCATAGGTATGATCATCAAGAGTAGTTTGTAGCCCTAGAATTTCCTTGTGGAGAAGGATATCTACAACAAAAGAAGGGTAATCCTCCTAGCCTATGTTCATTGTGGGAGAAAGCAATCTTGGAGTGATAGGTGGTAGCCCTCCCTGACCTATTTTAGTCTTCATTCGAGCAGTGTAGAAAGACTATTGTGGGCTGAAGTCCCTATGTAGTGGAGGAGCAATAGTGGGAAGTTGAGAGTTATTCCCAAATAGACTTGTGAACAACTTGACAGGAGTCTCGATGTGTTGATGCATTGAAGGAATAACAGTCAACGAGAGAGTAGGTGTAATCAATATTAATGGCCAGATGGATTTGGTGCATTGATAGAGGTAGGTGTTGTAGATTGAGAGCCAAAGGAAAAAGCAGATGTGTTCAAGGTATGACCAAGAGTAGTTGAGAGAGTGTGCCACAACCATATGGTTAGAGTATCTTGATCAAGGGAGATTGGTGGTCATCATGATAGACACCAAGCCCTAGTTGTTTTATAGTCTTGTATCGATGGATGTATGAGAGCCATTATCCCTCATATGGGAGCCTTAGACTGTTGTATTTTCAATTTGATTAATATAACAAAGTTGGGTTGTTGTACATATTTTGTAAAAAGTGTAGATTTTATGCACTAGTATATTTACTACTCTTTATTATTTCACTGTGCAAAATAGTCTTGTTGTAATACTTGGATTGGTAGTATCAGTGATTTAAGATTCTATTCTAGGCTCTAGTATCATGGAAAAACAACACCAACGCTTTCTAAGTTTTGATGCCCTCCTCTAAGATGCACAACACTCCTCTTAAGTAAGGCATTCTCCAAGCAAGTGAATCTCCCCATGTGACCATCATGAACGACATCCTCCAAGTTGTCAAGAGAACTTCAACTACCTAGGGAAGCATGCCAGCAAACACCCAACAAAGACTAAGCCAATATCCTAATGCGTAAATCTTAATGTCATTTTGTTGTATGAATATCCAATATTACCCTTGTAAATGTCCATCTATTAATTGCCCAAATATTTAGAAATGTTATTGATATATCAACATTCAATAATACTAAAAAAAAATTACCATCGAACAAATTTGAAAAATATCTCTCAAATATTTTCAAATTTAATTAATTAAATTTCAATATCATATATGTATATGTTAAATATAAATTTCATGACGCTTTTGATAAATCTTCGAATTTTAGAGTATCTTAATGGGTAGTGTTGTAGTTTAGGTCTATACAATGTGGATGTAATTATGTAATTAAATGTAATATTAAGTGATATATATATATATATATATATATTATATATAATTTTGTTTTAGAGAAATCATATATATCCAACATTAATATTGGAAGAAACCATAATAAAGTTCATAATGTCAATTGTAATAATTGAACTTAGATGAGGAGGATAATATCATGTCTCTCAATCATTCAAAATAAATCAAATTTTTATTTTTATTTTGTATTGTTTTTTAATGTATCGAGAAGAATTAGCCACTAGGTTAGTCTCGTACTCACGTGCTATAGGGTCGATTCAAACCGCTACCACTAAAACCTCTAGGTGCCTATGTATGCCCCTTCTATAGGCACAAGTGAGTCGATGAGTTTTGGACCTCAAACATTTTCACACATAACACTTCATTTTCATTGTCATCACCAATTGAGTTACCCTCAGAGGCTCAAAATAAACCAAATTATATACATTGAATATTTTTGTTTTTTTATAATATTAAATTTATTTATCTCAAATTTAAATGATATATAGCATTTTCATCTAGTATTTTATTTTATTAATTAATGTAGATTTATTTTGATTTTAAATGTGTTTTAAACTATGAAGATATTAAAATGAATTTGTTAAAAATAGTGTTTTAATAGGGATTTATCTTTTGCATGGGCATCATGAGAGCTCTCTTAAGAGTCATGGGTTAAATTGTAAGAAGTGATTGAATGTGTGGTTGCAACCAAAGATACCATGTTAAATTCTCTTGTGATTTATACACACATAAGTGGATTAAAGCTCACCCTATGTCTTTCAAATTTGAAGAGTCTAAATGGTTTGCTTAATTAGTTGAACCATTTTCTCTAGACATGTTGATGATTGAGAGATCATATGTCACAAGTTTAAATTTAGCTTAGTGCATTGGGGTTACTAGTGGCCATTAAGGCTAACGGTTGAGTTGTCCCATTCAATTATTTTAGAGAAGTAGAGGGTATTAAACAATGTTTTCCCTGGATATATAT
>APFE031438077.1:112187-124130 GCA_000404065.3 Pinus taeda
ATGGGAAATTCTTGTAGGGAAACCCAAAGGAATTCTTCCCTACATTCCTAAAATTGCATCCTAGTAAGCATATCGATGTAGTGTCACATAGTTTCTAGCATGAAACTAGCCAAATGCCTAACAACATTGGTGACACATAGTTTAAATAACCCCTTCAACCGCATCTATAAACAATGTTAATGTTTGGTATTCATTTCTTCCTTTTTTAATTTCCCTTTTTACATTAAGTTTTTTTGTTTATAAACATGATGTTATAGGTCATTTGGTATCATTGTACTAGGATTTTTTTTTTCAACATTATATTAGGTGGACATACATCAATGTTAGGCTTGGATGTTAAGCATCTCCCTCATACTAGATTTTGAAATGCATATCTTAACTCTTGGTGCAACCAACTTTCTTTATTTTATTAAGTGATTCTTAATTATTTTCATTAAAGCTTCCCCTACTCTATATTTTTAAACATTTTGAATACTTTTATGCTTGTTCTACTTTTTAAAGATTTTTCTTACATGGAAAATTTTACTAACAAAGAAGTACCTTTATAAAATTAATGATAATTGATATGCTTGGAAATTGTTATATTGACAGGAGGAGCTATTGCACATAATAATGTGCTAAGGCCCGAGAGGGATACAAAGTAATCTTTTTTTACTCAGCATTTTGTGAGATTTAACATTTGATATAATTATGCATTGTAGTTTACCTCGATATATTGTTGCCTAAAGTTTTGATGTGCCTAGCTATACTATGTTAACCATATTATGTTATTAGTGTATGTTTTCTACTATTACATGTATGATGTCAGTGAAATGGTTTCAATATTTTATCATGGTTTTGGTATTCTATCACTATGATGACGTTAATATGCGGTTATAGTACTATATCCTACATGATGATGGTATTTATGTGGTTTCCTTTGCTTTATGTGGTTATAATATTATGTCCTATGTGATGATGTTAGTTGTGTGATTTCCTTTGCTTTTATATGTTGGTAGCATATGTTTTTTCTATTACGTATTTGATGGTGTTAGATGGTGTTAGTGTGTGGTTGTAGTATTATATCATACCTAATTATGTTAGCTATGCAATTTCCTTTTTCACAAGTTAGATTTGATATTCATTTAGAGTTGTAGATTCATGTGTTTCTTTGTTTTGGAAATGGTGATGATTTATGGATTATTGTATGATGAGGTTATTTATGGATACAAGTGTATGTAATTATAGTAAGCACAAATTTTCAAGATGTAAGGCTTTCCCAAATCAATCATATTATAGACATGGTTTCAAGATCCACTATTTGCATGATAGTGATCGGGACTAGTATTGGTTATTGACCATGGACTATGCACTTCTAGATTCTTGGAATTGTGGGAAACAATGTTGAGATTCTTGGCACTTCCATATAAAAGTGATGGTGATTGCTATATCCCGTTGATGAAGTTAGGTTGATCTAATTGACTAGGTCAATATAATTTTATCGTTTCACCCTATGGTCACACTTGTAGAGTAGTGGGTAGATGATGATTGTATAAGAGTCAAAGTTGGTTCGAGACAACTTGTTACTATACCATCGTTGGATCTGAAGCCTTGTTTGGAAGGCTTCAACCAATGATATTTTTGTGAATATCATTTTTTGGCTTGGTTGGTTTACATGCTTAATAATTGAGAGTATTTTTAGTGAATGGCATTAGTTAAGGCATTGTTGTTCATTATTAAATATTTTTTACATATGATTATTGAAAAAGAATTGTGCATTAGTGATAGAGCATGTTGTTTTTTTTTAAGAGATGGTTATATTTTTAATATGAAATTTATCAAAATTTGGTCAAAGTCTCCACCCAAAAAATAAATAAATCGGCAATACATAACTTAATTTGCCAAGGAAAACTATTAAAATGCACTCTCAAGGGAAATTACTACTGTATTTTTTGTTGTGTTTATTTTTTATTCTTTGCTTGTGCCCTTGTTTGGATTTAGGCCTTCCCTTTGGGCACACTTCATCCCTAGATTTGTTCTTGACATTCAAAAGCAAAGGGGAGGAGGATTCATTCACCATGTAGTTTGGAGGGGGAGCATTTACATTTCCCTCCAAAGGAATGCCAAAATATTCAAGTACTTTTCCAACTTGATTTTCCAAATAGTACATTGTCTCCTTCATCTTGTATTACTTCTCTTGTTGTGAATGCATGAAAACAATCACTTCATCCATGCCTCAATTTTTTTTCATATGTTTAATTAATCACCTCTGATACAAATGTTAATTTTCCCTTTTTCTGTCCTAGCACAATTACTTAGCCCAATTCTTTCGTCAATTAGCAATCACTTTTTAAATAAATTTAATCTTCTAATAACAATGAGCAGTTGTAGATAGAACAATGAATCCAATGTAAAATAGAAGATAGCCAAGGGAAATAACAAGAGACGCAAGATTTGGTCAAAGACCAAGGAAAAGCTCCACAAGGGGGAAAACTCTTTCAAATTCTTCTTCTAATAGATTGTCATCAAATGCTACGCAAAGAGATAGAATATTCCAAATTACCAACAAAAAGAGTCAAGTCAATCCTTCGACTATCCAAGAGACCAATCAACCAATATACAAAATATGAGCATCAAATTCAAATCTATCCAATAAGTCAAATATGTAAATTCTGTCAAATTCAACAACAATCAACACAACAAATGATGCCCTAACCAATCCACAAGTCAACAATCATATTGCCTCCAAAAGAGCTCAATCAATAGTCAAACAAATCGACCTTCTTTGTTGGTCAAACTTCAATCAAAACAATCCCAAAAAGGCTCGGTCAAAGGAGAGAGAAAGATACAGTCAAACTTCAGATATCTACAGTTGAACTTTTGTCAACAAGCCTATGGTTAACACAGGTTAAAGTGCCTGTGAAAATTTGGCTCCTTCACCAAGAAATTTAGCCTCCAAAAATCAATTTTTTCCAGGTCAAAGCAAGTCATAATGGCAAGTCAAACATGGACAATGGTTGCACAAACAAAAATTCAACATAGAATATCAGATTTGGGCCTCTTTCCCTTCACATGTGTGAACTTAGACTCCTTTCTTCAAATCTATATGAACCAATCAAGGGAGGAGAGAGAAGAAGAAATGTGTTGATGTGATGTCCAAATGAGGTGCCCTTGAAGTGTATTTATATGAGACTATGGAGACCCAATTATGACTTTAGGTCAACCTGTACTTTTGTGAACTTGTGGGTTTTTCATTAAAAATAATATTTTTCCTTGACCAAATTAAATTCTTCCAAGGGAAAAGAGTGTCTTATCTAGATGCAGAAGGTTATCCAAAGGAGGAAATTTGTCCCCGAGCTTCCAAATTAACACTCCCTATCCACTAGGGAGAAAGTTTTAACTGCATCATGAATCACATATCAAAAATCCCATCATCACAATCATTGAATCAAGTCATATCTCATCTCTACTCATCTTTTCTCATCCATTGAACACTCGAATCTAAATAAGAAGAATCATCATCATTTGGGAGCTCCAACTAACACCCTATATCCAAGGACAATAAGCGAGATCCACTTACTACAAGGGTAAGGATCACACCCCATCCTATTGAACCTTGCAATAAGTTAGATCGACTTAAGGATCACACTCTATTCTATTATCTAGTGACAATAGGCGAGATTGACTTAAGGATCACACTTTCTCCTATTGTCTATTGATATTTCAATCTAGACCCTCAAGAGTCAAGTGGTATAACACTTGCATCCCATTGCTTGATCAAGATAGAACTTACCATAAATGGTAAGGATCATACACTATCTCAAGTGATCTAAACCCATTGGCCAAATGGGGAGGAACAATCCTAATAAGCCCAACTTGTGGTCAGGATGCCAACAAGGGTATACTTTGGCAAGTCTCAGACTTGATGGTAGGGGGAGATACCCACTTGTCAAAAATGACAAGGATCACACACACACACCCTATAATGACAATATGTGAGATTTACTTATCACATGGGTAAGACACCCTATCCTATTTTCAAGAGTTCCCTCTAATCCAGGAGCACTCCAATTTAATTCTTCTCCTTGTGAGTTCTAGTAGGGGAGAGAGCATAGCTTAATGTTCTAGATCAGCTGAGATCCTTACCCAGGAGGGTAACCTCCATCAGTCCAAGCAACTCTCTAAAGACCAACAACTTCCCTTTCAACAAAGCCTTGGTCAAAATGTCTACTATATTCTTTTTAGTTGAAATATGATGGAGTCTCACTACTCCTCTTTGCATCATGTCTCATATGTAGTGATACCTAATCTCAATATGCTTGGACTTGTCATGAAACACATGATTCTATGCTAATCATATCCCACTCGTGTTTTCACAATATACCACCATTGCATCTAGAACCTACTCAAAAAACTCTCTAAAGATATTCCTCAATCATACTAACTTGCATCTAGCCATGCTAGCAACAATATACTCTACCTCAACAATGCTCAAAGCTACAAAATTTTTCTTCTTTCTCGTCGAAGCTATCATGGTAGGACCCAAACTAAAGCATCACCTTGATGTGTTCTTCTTGTCAATACTATTTCCAACCCAGTCAGCATCAATGTACCCATGAAGCCTCACATCTTTGGTAGTAAATCTTAGACCAAGATTAATCGTCCCATGCAAATATCTTAGCACATGCTTGGAAGCAACCTAGTGTGCATGAAGAGTCTCGGTCATGAATTGAATCAAAGTGTTAACTGCAAAACATATTTCTGGATGGGTGTTCACAAGGAACATCAGTGCCCTGATCAATTGTCGATACTCATAGGGCTTCCCAAGTCTGGTCCTACGACATCTCCACATAACTTCTTGAAATTTATCTCCATTAGTGTGTCCAAGGACTTGCATTTTACCATTCCAAATTGTTCCAACAATTTCAAAACACATTTTCCTTGGGAAAGGAAAGCATCTTTGGGTTTTTTTTCCATACATTTAATCCTAGGAAGTAATTCATAAATCCAAGGTCTTTCATTTCAAATTCAACCCTTTTACACTCAGAGGCTCACTACCTATCAAGAATAAAATCATCAACATATAAAAGAAAAATAAGATGCATACCTTAGACCACTTTGAAGTAGAGATTCAAATGAGCATTGCTTCTCATGAATCTAAGCTTCATTAGGTAGCTATCAATATGGGCATACTAGGATTTGCGGGGCTTGCTTTAAACCATATAATGCCTTCTTTAACCTGCAAATTTGAGTCTTCCTATCATGTACTTTGAAACCTAGTGGTTTCTCAACAAATACTTCTTCCGATAGTATGCCATAAATAAATGTAGTATTCACATCCATCTGATGAAGAGTTCAACCTTTACTAGCAGTAAGGAGAAAAATATATATAATTGTGGTATAATGGGTAGTTGGTGAAAATATATCATCATAGTCTTCTCCCTCTTTTATGGAGAAACCTATAGCCACAAACCTTGATTTATATTTCTCAATGTTGCCATTAGCTCCATGCTTGATCTTGTATAACCATTTTGAATTCATGCCAGATGTTCTTTTGGGCCTTGGAACAACACCCACATCATTATTCATAATGGATTCATACTCCTGAATTATAGAATCCTTCCAAATGTGTTCTTTCACTTCTTCTTCAAAGTTGTGGGGTTTAGCCTATATGATGGAGCTCACAACAACAACATATCCCTGGTATTGACATTTCTTCTTGCTTCTCTAAAGGTTCCTTTAGTAGTGAAATGTCTCTCAACATCATATAATGTATCATGAAGCCAAAGGGGTCTCTTCTTAGCAAGGGGATCATAAGGAGAATTGAAGGGGTCCATAGGTTCCATAAGATCATCAACAACATCTTTATTTTGTTAGGGTGCAAAAGGGCCATCTAGTAGGTCCATGAAATCATCCTTTTCTCAACATGAGGAGGAATATCCTTTGTTTTTCCAAGAGTGACATCTTCATCAAAAGTCACATCCTTGCTCAACTTGATACTCTTTGACCAGACATGTATATTCTAAAATATTTAGAATTATCACAATATCTAATAAATGTACCTTTATTTCCAGTGGCTTCCAAATTGTTCCTCTTGTCCTTCGGCACCTAAAAGTACATGGGGTAGCCAAATATCCTTACATGTCCAACATTGGGCTTCACACCTGTGAACACTTCTTTGGGAGTCTTGTCACCAAGGGCTTGATGAGGAATCCTATTTTGAACATAGATGGTTGTATTAGCGACTTCTCCCCAAAGGAACTTCAACAACTTTTAATCCTGTAGAATGGATCGAGCAACTTCCATTAGTCCTATTCTTTCTTTTTGCCACACCATTTTGTTTGGTATCATAATGTATGATGGTCTCCTTGATTCTAGCCTTCTTGTAGAAGTCAATGAACTCATTAGAAGTATATTCTCCATCATTGTCAAACTTGAAGACATTGATCCTTTTCCCTATTTGATTCTCTATCAATGCCTTGAAGTCTTAGAACATTTTGAATGCTTCCTCCTTGTGCTTCAAAATAGAATATCCATGCCTTGCAGGAGAAGTCATCCACAAATACTATATAGTATATATATACATCTAGAGATTTTACCAACATGGGACCAAATAGACCAAAATGGATAAGTTGTATAATATCACTAGTCTTGTTTTTACTGGAGGGGAATGGTCCCCTTGACTTCTTTCCATTGGCACATCTTGAACATGATCCATCATGTATATACTGAACTTTAGGCATCCCAAAAACCATCCTTCTAACGTTGGGCAGGGCTTCATAATGTATATGAGAAAACCTTTAGTGCCATAGCTCACTTTGATGATTGATGTCCTGTACCACTACTCGCAGTGGTATTCCATTGACTCTATAAAGTTCTTCAATTCTATATCCCAAGGTGAATGCATCCCTCATGCGATATTCCATGGGATAGATGAGTACCTTTTCTCTTATGAAGGTAACTCTCCTCCCTTTTTCTTCCAAGGAAGATATATATACTCGCTTCTTCTTTAATATCAGTACATACATGAGAACATGAAGAAGAATAGTTTCCTTATAATCCAGATGAAATCTGGCAGAACCAAAACCTTCATAAGATATATAGAGTTGTCTTCTAGGATGACCTTTATATTAGTCTCCCTATCAACTATATTTGAGAAGACTTACCCATATCTAGAGAAATGTCTAGAAGCCCCATTGTCTACCAATCAATTATTACACAAATCTAGAGGAGAGGGACTAGAAAGAGAAAAAATAAGAATATATTTAGTTTGAATAGTAGCTACATTGTTTCCATACTTGGAGTTTCATAGTCTATTTTGAAGACAATGGCCTTCTTCATGATCATCAAGAGCATCTCCTTTTCTTCTATCATTAAACCTATTATTTTCGAAGCCACAATTGCTGTTATAGTTGTATCTTGGAGCATATCTCTTTTTCGGATAGTCTTGAGCATAGTGACCTTGTTTATGTCAATTAAATCATTTAATTCTCCTTCCTCTTCTATTGGTTTCCTTTGGTTCATGGGCAGGCTTTCTTGAAATAGAAGGTCTTCCTCTTTCTTTCTTTCTTCTTTTCTTGTGTAGAAAAAGAAGATGGCTCTCCTTCTTCATGCTTTTGAAATCTCCCTCTAGATATCACCCTAGTTTCTTCTTGAGTGCACTTGCCAATGAGCTAATCAAATGTTGGGAACTTATCATTTTTTCTGATAGTAATGATGAAGGTTTCCCAAATAGGAGGAAGGCCTTGAATAATAATAAGCATGAGTTATCTATTAAATATAGGTTCCTTGATAGTATGCAATTGATCCCTTAGTTGGGATATCCTCATAACATAGGATTTCACAGGTCCCCCCTTTTTCATCTTAATTTCCTTGATTTTATTCTTCACGGAAAGAATGCGATTCAAATTTTTGACCTTATACATCCTAACTATCTTATCATAGATGTCCTTAGACTTCTTCAATTTCCCAATGTAAGTAAGCAAATGATCTTTCAAAGAATCGATAAGAATTTTCTTGGCTTTGATCTCAAGTTTCTTCTATTTGGACTTGGTGCTAGAAGGGTCAATTTTTGGTGGCTCAGGTACTTTTCCTTCCACATATTCCAGGACATCATTATCGTCCAATATCACTTCCAACCTGATCTTCCAAGCAACAAAATTTGATGATTCACCTGGCTTCTTTGTATCTTTGAAGTAAGAAGTAGACATATTGATTAAGTAGCTTCTTCCAAATAGATTCCTTCAAGGTGATTTCTTTAGTCTCTTGTCTTCTTGGTCTTATTTTTACCTTAGCTCTAATATCATGTTAATTTTCTACTGTTCTATGCTAGCATAATTAGTTAGCCTAATTCTTTCTTCAATTAGCAATCACTTTTTAAATAAATGTAATCTTCCAATAACAATGAGAAATTGTATATAGAACAATAAATCCAATATATAATAGAAGATAGCTAAAAGAAATAACAAGATACAAAAGATTTGATCAAAGACTAGAGAAAAACCCCACAAAGGGGAAAAACATTTCAATATTTTCTTTTATTAGATTGCCATCAATTGTTCAACAAAGAGATACATTGTTCCAAATCATCAACAAAAAGAGCCAAAATCAATCCTTTGACTATCCAAGAGACCAACCAACTAATATACGAAGGATGAGCCTCAAAGTCAAATCTAGTCAGTGAGTCAAATTTGTAATTTCTGTCAAAGTCAACGCTAGTCAACAACAGAAAATGATGTCCTAACCAATCCACAAGTCAACAGTCAAACTGCCTCCAAAATAGCTCAATTAATATTCAGACAACGCAACTTTATTTATTGGTCAAAATTCAGTCAAAATAGTCCCAAAAAGACTCGGTCAAAGGAAAGAGAAACTTGTGGTCAAACTTCAATGAACAAACCTATAGTCAACCCAAGTCAAAGTGCCCAAAAAAAATTATTTCCTTCACTAAGAAATTCAACCTCCAAAAATCATTTTTTTTCACATCAAGGTAAGTCAAACTTGGACAACAACAGGAAGCCATTATATTCTAACACTTAGAGAGGATATATATTGAAATTAACATAATGTCAAGCAAGAGTGTTGAAATTGTAACGTAAACCTTTTGAAGAATATGAACATATGCAATGCTACAACCAAGGACTATTCTAGAGCAAATGGATCAAGCCATTGGAGTCGGTAGAACATATGTTGAGTTACCACCAAGAACTATTCCAAAGTTAATCGGTAAAAGTTTGTACAGCAAGAATAACCCACACACATGTAAATGCACTAACCTCCCACATCTTATCGTTTCGTGTGTTGATGGAGGAGTATTGTGATTTAATTCCTTTGCTAGCCCTTTATACATGTGTCCACACATGGTTTGAATTAAGTGCCTCATTCTTCATTTGATTAAAGTCGTGTAATGGATTTGTATATGGCTAGCTTGTCCCTAATATATAAAATGCCTTTTTACATGTGAACATTAAGTTGGTTTGGTGGCTTACATTTTTATTTCGTGACTTAAGCACACAGAGAGTCAGAAGAACTTGATGTTTTGGAAATCTTTAGCAATTTCCAATGATTTTTGGATGATTTTGGTGGCTTGCATTTTTATTTTTTTGGCATGTTCACTTGGAAGAACTTGATTCTTTGGAAATATTTAGTGTGGTCCAATGGTATTTGGATGAGTTTAGATAGGACTATATATCCTAGCACAATTTGAGTTAAGAGGGTTCTCATGATGATGGAGGAATCCTCTACAACCATTGTGATTGCAATGTTCATTTCTTTTCATATACACAAACCTTGATAAACTATCATCACCTTTGCTTCATTATTGGTAGAAAACACTAGTCCCCAAGGTTTCCTTTTGTTCCTTGGGATATCAAATGATCCATTTCTCTTACAACCCCCCTACTTTTAATTTTGATTGTTGATAGTATGTGTGAAGTATATGCATGATAGAAACATATGACCCCAATTCACATACTATAGTAGGATAACATTAATAATTACATTAAGATACATGATGATATTAATAAACTATTTAAGTTATTATTTAGTACAATTGAAATTTGACCATTTTTATTATTAATTAATGAAATTTGTCTATGAACATTGTGAATATGAAAAATGGTGATAAATTTTAACTAAAATGTCACCATCTTTGGTGTCCTTTTAAAAAGTTTTAATACTTTTTTACTATTTCTCTCCTTATCGAAATTTAGAGCCTACAATTTTACCATTTAAAAATGCAATCTTAGCAATTCATATGTGTGATCTAGGGTTTTCTTGGATCTTTGAATTGATTCAAGATGTCAAAAGTGCACTTTACATAAATTCCTAAATTAATAGTGTCCTTTGTTAGATTTAGATGGGAATGGAATGTTTTACTTAACTCCTAGAGAACATGATTATGATGTGTGTCAAAGTGATTAGCCATCTTGAACAAATCATCCATTTCTTACATTAGGTGACATGGAATATTAGTAGTTACAATATATTTCATGTTTGACACTTCATATAACATTTTCATGTGGGTTGACACATTAATTTTGGAATGACACGTGAAATTGATGGAAGGAGACCATATGACCCACTGTTCTCCTATGTTAGTTGAAATAAATAGAGAACTTGCGCACATTCACTATTTTTTTAATAGAGAATAATGTAGGGATGAATCCTACTCAAGAGAATGGGCATTAATTGGTTGGTAGGTGTACTGAGTAGGGTTGACTCAAATTCTTTAAGTGGGAAGTTTTAAGAATGATAAGTAAGAGGGAGAGAAGTTTTGTGTTTTTTTTCCTTTTGAAAAAGATTATAAAATGAGAGGGGAAACCCTTGAATGATTATCAAAGCATTTGAATTTGGCTTTCCCCTTGACCATTTATGAGTTTTGTTTTTCTATGCTTTCTTGTGAATTTATATTTCTTCAAGGCTATGAGATGAAAGTGTTGAAAAATTGAGGTAGATTTTTAGGTTGTTGGGAGCTTAATCCATTAGACCCTTATGATTTGGGAAAATTTCAAGGAAGAGGAAAATGCATTATATTGGGATTTTCCAAACTAGATCTTCCTATTCTTATTATGTAAAAATAAATCTTTCCAAATTTCTAAGATTTTTATTGAATTTTTTTCTTAAGGCGCCAAAGTGGAAAAGAAAAAAAAATAAAGAATAGGTTGTTATAATTATATTTTGTCACATCTCCTATTTTAGAGAATCAAGAATTTAAAAAGTTCAAGAAATAAAATTTTTGTTACCTTTTGATTAAATGCATTCACATGAAATACAAGGAAATTGTTTCACATTTCGTATTTTTAGTAGAGTTTTCATATATTGTACAATATTATATCTATCCATTTTCATAATTTCATCATCCTCAAAATGCTAAAATTTGAAGTATTATTAGTGAAATATTAACAATGAACTTCTCACTAATAAAATCTATAAAGTTACACTATATAGATCGAATTATGTAAATTTCAACAATATTATTATAATTAATATTCATTTCAATTCCAATTTATTTATTGTGATAGAATGAGAAACTAACTAGCTAGTTATTATATATTATGAATAAATAGAAACAAAATTTTTAAAACTACAATTAAACCAATAAATTAAAAAGTGCTCATAATAGGGTGCAAACTAAACTAATTCCAAATAAATTACAAGACAATGTTAGGGAGTGATTACGAAATTAATATATAAGAAAACTAAGTTGGTTTATTAATGCCTTTACTTCCATAGGATAACTTCATTGAATACAAAACAAATAGTTCATATATTACAATTTATAGAGGAATAAATGGATTATTACAAACTAAGAAGATAAACAAGTAAACTTAAGAGCTATAAATGAAAGAGTGTCTTAGGAGCCTCGAAAGTAGGTACACTTGAAACAAAATAAATAACGAATGTGATATAAAAGGTTGGGAGCATATGCATTGGAGTATTTTATTTTATTTTTATTTTAAATTG
>APFE031438077.1:124183-186908 GCA_000404065.3 Pinus taeda
ATTTTTAAAATTACAATTAAACCAATAAATTAAAAAGTTCTCATAATAGGGTGTAAACTAAACTAATTCCAAATAAATTACAAGACAATGTTAGGGAGTGATTACGAAATTCATATATAAGAAAACTAAGTTGGTTTATTATGATATTACATGTGAATTTTTAAAAACCATTAAGACCAATGTGATGGGGTGCAACACAACTAAAGAGGTTTGGGACAAACTAAAAATTATTTATGGAGATCAAAAGGTCAAATAGGCCAAGCTTCAATGGAATAGAGCATAGTTTGAAGATATGAAAATGAATTAATCATAAGATCTTACAACCTATTTACTCAAAGTATATGAAGTAGTCAATGCTATGAGAGGATTAGGAGAAGAATTCCAAGAATCCTTGATCATACAAAAAGTGTTGAGATCACTTCCTTTGAGATATGATGCCAATGTATATGCGATAGAAGAAACTATAGATTTGACCAAAATGACAATAGATGAACTACGTGGAAATCTCATAGCATATGAAATGAGAATAGATACAAAAGATGGACAACCAAACAAAGAAGCAACCTTTAAATCCTCGAAGAGGACAAGGAACTGTTACCCACCATTTTGTGGGTAGTATCCCTATGAGAAATGTTTTCTACAAGATGGTCCTCAACCAGTAGCCAACATCCCCTTACAGCCACTTGCTAGCTCATTGTGCCATTTCTCCACCACCTGAGCCATCCATGTGGTACCTCACCCACCTGCCATGAATGTATGTTTGAAGGTAGGTCTCCCTAATCTAAAGGTATATCTTGTCATTTTGAAATTGAGTATTATAGTTTGCCTATCATGGACACTTATGGGCATGGATTAATGGGGGGATTCAACAGAAAGGATGGGTTAGGTCTATGCTCCTATCCAATAGACCCCTTTTAGGAATTAGCCTTGGATTCTAGTCCCATGGTATCACGTTTACTGACCAGTTGGTTTTAGGGATGGTATTTCACAAGAAACCCCAATTTCGGTTGCGTGGCCCGCTCCCTTATCTGCTTATATTTCCCTTTTTCCATTAATTATTATCCCATCCATTATTTCTCCCACTTGGGTCCACATCCCTCCATTGGGTCCATATAGGGTTAGCTTGCCCCTTCCCCTCGCCCACACCTTGGGTCATGGCATGGAATGAAGCCTGGAGGTTGATGCATCTAAAAATAAAGTTAAAAGCATGTATGACCACATTCAACAGGAAGGTACCACAAAATGCAAAAGATGGTCGAGTAAAAAAAATTTTGCATGTGGGAAAAAGCCAATACATGAGCTCTACCCCATCATCATGGCCATTGCGCTGGTTCATATAAGTTATATTGGCCTTCTTCATATAGGAACCCATGATTGTCCCAACCCCTAGTGGGAAATGAATTGCCCCACCTTAAAAGGGGGGAATTCATTGTTGTATATTATAAATCATCCTCTAACCCCTTGAGCCCTGAGAAATTAATCAAATAAAATCATAAAAAGGAAAAAAGGAATATAAAGAGGGTGAAAAAACCAAGGTCAAGGCACCTCATGTACCACGGTTTCTCCATACTACACATTATAAACCCAAGTGTGGGCTTCCCTCTTATTAGCTACCCTTATACCTCAACATGTAGCCCAAGACTGCCCCTTCTCATCCCCTACTCCATTCATCTATCTGTCACATGTCGCCATCTTTTGATGGATGTACCATGACTATATTATCCCCTTTAGAGATAGAAACCACCTAATTGGGAACTTGGTCAACCCCATTTGAAGTTTAAGAGACATCGGCACACCCTGAATCCCATTATGGAAGGGCAGGCCATTATGAAGTCCCCACCTCTAGTCCATGATTAGGTAAGCTCATTTACTTGATTTCTCTAATGACTTGTTGTACTGGAAGGCTAGTGGATGAATTGGATCTTATACAGGATTGCAGATGGTTTCCATTTGGGTTTGGTCTCCCTGTACGAGGTCCTAATCCTCCATAGGTCTACATTGGCACATATAGGGTGAGCATTGAGATCCATGGGCCTCCATAGTAGCAGATTGCACTTCATGGATCCCCACAACCATTGAGAGATTGCTCATGGTTCACTTATTGGACGAGGAGGATGCACTTGATCCATTAGGCCTTACTGACCCCAGATCTACACCATACACTTGGCATATGATCCAAGACTTGTACGATGATGTGGCATCACCTACATTATCATCCTATCCCTTTCAGGAAACCTACAAACATCTTCAATTTGTTTGGAGACCCATGAGGACACTTGTGTGCCCACACATGTCATTTGGAGCACCATAAGTCATTACAAGGGTCGAACCCCTTGTCCACTACTTTTGAGGATTGTATTCTTCATTATGGCACCTAGGGACCTAATTAAGCCTCTTAGAGGGCCCTAAAACATGCATAGATTATTATTTGACCTCTTCAGATGCTTAATTTTTCATTTATGAGCTAGTTTGGTGGGCATGTCACCATAAGGTTGTATTATTAACACATTATTTCATTTTTGGGGCTTATGTAAGCCAAGGAGGCTAATTCAAACTCCTAATATTTATATAAATACAAGTGAGGTGATATCATTTATCATCATCACTTTGGATTGGATCTCTCTCTTCTCTAGAGAACTTCACACTTTTTCTGGAGGATGAATTGGAGCATCTATGGATGAATTTTGATGTATGGTTATTGGTTTATCTTCTCGTGGATGTTCTCTATTGTCATTTTTGAATAGTTGGATATACTCTACTGCATGTAAGTATGAAATTTTTATTCTTTTTACTTTTTTCATATATTCAGGATTGGGATTTTCGTTGTTTTAGGGCTAATTGTTGCATGCAATTTATTGCTTAATATTGTGGGATTGTCTCTATTATAATGTTCTATCCATGTATGGGCCATGTAATGTGAGTGAAATCTCATAGGGGTAAAATCTAACCTTGATAAGCCATTCCTCTTGTGTATTTGAAGTATAAAAGTTGCAAGATTGCTTTCACTTGAACTAGAGGGTTTGTGAAGTAATTTTGATGCCTCCTTTACTAGGAACCAAGAAATATTACACAAAACCAACATAGACTCCATTATCCAAATAATTAATGCACTGATCTACCAAGGGTGGTCACCAAAACTCTTATTCTTTTAGCTTTTCCCAAGTCTAGCCATATTGGGGTGCCTAGGTGATCTGAAATCACCCCTAGGTGACCTCAGGAAATTAATGAAGGTATTATAGACTCATGTGATGGTGTGTGTGTCTATGTTATCTTGTGTAACAGATTGATAAGATTGCGAAATACACAGGAACTTGAAACAGTAAGAGATCACAGTAAGCAAACATAAACATGACAAAATTTAACAAGGAGTTCACCCAATCCTCCTAGGCTACGTCTCCTGGTCCAACCTTTAGTGGTGGTCTTTTTATTATGTTTTCAAAGCAGAGTCTTACAATAAGGAGTTCAATATTAGTCTCACTTGACAGAGGATGAACAATAGGATGGCACTTTGAATTCCCAAGTCCTTAGAGTTCACAGACTCACTTGACCGAATTTCGACCTCAATTGGTCTATGTCTGCTTGATGCTGCCCTTACTCTAATGTTCAGCTCAGCTTCTCTATCCTCTGCAACTTTGCTTCTCTTTCTATGTTTTTTAGCCTTTCGCTTCTTCACTACTTCTCTGCCTCACTTCCCCTGCTTCCTGTCAACTCGTGGCTTTAAAGCCAGTTTGTTCCTCTGACTATTTGTTTCTGCTTCTAGCTCTCTGGATGGCCTGCCTCTGTCCATTGGGACTCCTCTGCCCTGCATCATCATCCCTGTGTACTACTTCGTAGAGAGGTGGCCACCTGTCTCTTTGCGAAATGAGTGTCAGTTCTTCCTAAATAGTCACTTTTTTCGTTATTTCCCAGATGCTTGTGAAACAAATCCTTCTCTCAATTCATTGGTCAAATTGGACTTCAAATCTTATGCACCATAGTTTATTTATCCCTCAAGTCTGGTAATCATTCGGGTTGAACCTCTGCCGTTGATTTGGAGCCCCCAGATCCTACAGTCCTTGGGCCTATTGCATGGTTGAGTTGCTCGGCTGTTACTCTGCGATGTAAGTAGTTTTTCTCTCTTCCCATTGGAAACACAACATTGGTGTATGGAATCACGGGGTCCTTGGTCAAATTCACTTACCACCCGAAATGCCTCAGATATTCAGCCAGTTTTGAGCGCAGGACCTACCTTGTCAGTTTTAGCGCTTTTCCATGGTTTTCTGGTTTCCCTTGTGACTGAGCACTTGGGTCTTTCCTTCTCGAGGGGTTTTGCCCAGTGATATGTGATCACGCATCAAAAGCAACCTCCATTTCTGGATCTGAGCTTCCCAATTGCCATTTTTGCGCCTTGCGCGTCTCCATGGGCCAACGGTCTACATGCTTTGACCAAAGGTCCTCATTGCTCCATGTTGGCTGCAAATTGCCATTATTCAAAGGTTATTTTTGATAGCTATAAGATTTCTTGAATTCTATCATTCATTCTTAACAATCATGGAATTGTCTGAGGATCCAATTCGGATCACAGCCTTCCCACTGAAAAAGCTTTTGGACCACCAAAAGTTGGTTTTCAAGCATCAACTAAGTGAGGATACAACTTTCTCACATGTCCAATCTCTATCCATTTTGCACTGCTTGGCATTGAACCCCTGAGCCTAATTCTGAGGCACTCAACATCACCCTTATCCGTCGTTCTCACCTTCCTGTCTAGGACTGTGTCTTCCTGCAATTCATTAAGATATTTAGGTAACAGGTCATCAATAGAAGGCAATTGACTCTGCTCTTCAGGATCTTCAATTAATGAAGGTTCAAATAGTCTCAAATTGTCTGCATTGATGACTGAGTAGATGTCCATATAAGCTGGCAAATCAAGGCAAAAAGCATTCTCACCGATTTTCTCAAGGATCCTGAAAGGTCCATACCTTATTGGTTTTAGCTTTTTACCTTCACCTTGCATCCTGTCCTTGCTGATATATAGCTAGACTTGATCACCACCTTGAAAATTATGCTCCATCTGATGCTTGTCACACCTTGCCTTGTATTTGGCATGGTTTCTTTTCTAGCTGTTCCTATACTGCCTGATGGGTCCCTTGAATTTGTTCAATGAACCTAGTTGCCTTGTCCACATCATTTTGTCCCTCAACTGTTGTGTCCTTACCAAAGACAAAATCCAAGGGAGACCTTGGTGTGAAACCAAAACAAGTCTCAAAAGGAGATCTCTATGTGGAAGAATGTTTGGCTCAGTTGTAAGCATGCTACACATAACACAAATGTTCATCCCAAAGCTTGGGATGTCTGCTGCAATATCTGATGAGCAACTGGATCACTGTCATGTTGACTACTTTTGTCTAGCCATCAGTTTGTGGATGGAAATCTGTGCTTTTCTTCAATTTGGTGTCCATCAGTTCCCATAGACATGACCAAAACTTCCCCACAAATCTAATGTCTCGATCAGATATAATGGAAGTGGGTAATCCAAAATGAACCCATACATGTTGAAAGAATAGTTTTGTAGTTTGTTCAGCTGTAATCTGTTTATTACAAGGTGTCAAGATACACATTTTGCTGAACCTATCCATAACAACATACAGATAATCATGACCCTTCCTAGATTTAGGTAGTCCTCCAACAAAGTCCATGGAAACACTTTCCCATGGATGAGAAGGAATGGCAATGGAGTGTACAAGCCTAGTTTCCTATTGCTGGGCTTTCTTTTAGCACACATAGTACACCCTCTTACATATCTAGAAACTGTCTCATTCATTTTTGGCCAAGAACAAAATCTTTGCAGCTCTGCAACTGTTTTGCTTACCACAAAGTGACCTGATATTAGAGAAGTGTGTGCTTCTCGAATTATCTTTACTCTTTTAGTTTGTGGAATGCATAGCTTCCCACAATGATACAAGAGTTGGTCCTTAATATGATAATCCAATTCTTCTACTCCTTTGCCTTGACTTAAAGTTGCATATACATCTTTATAGTCTATATCTTGAGAATATTGTTCAATGTAACTTTCATGTAAAACAGAGTTATGCTTAAGTATAGTAGATGCATTTGTAATGAGTCTAGATAACATATCTACAACTTTATTATGTATGCCCTTTTTATATTTGATGACTAAATGAAACTGTTGTAGGAACCCCATCCACCTATAATGTCTTGATTGCTGCAAATTAGTTTTGGAGTGTAGATATTGAAGTGGTTGATGATCAGTATGGATAACTGTTTCTTTGCTCATTAAGTAATGTTTCCACTTTTTCACACTCTGTACTAATGCATACAATTCTTTATCATATGTGGGATAGTTAACTATTTCAGAGTTAAACGTCTCAGAGTGATAACATATGGGTTTACCATGCTATATCAACACTTCTCCCATGGCATAGTCACTGGCATCTATTTGGATCTCAAATGGTGTTTGAAAATCTGGCAGTGCTAGTATTGGTGTTGTACGAATCTTTTCTTTCAAGGTGTCGAAGGCTTTCTACTATTTGCCTCCCCACTGAAACACCTTGTTCAATCTTGTTAAAGCATGTAAGGGAGCTACAATTAAGGAAAAGTTAGAAATGAAATTTCTCCAATATTGTGTTGCTCCTAAGAAGCTTCTAACTTCTATAACAAATTTGGGTTTAGGCCAGATTACAATGACTGCCACCTTAGAGGGATCTATCTTCAATTCACCATCCGCTACTATATGTCCCAAATAATTTAAAGATGTTTTTCCAAATTCACATTTTGATAGTTTAGCATAAAGTCTTTCTCTTTTCAAAACATCTAGTGTCTGCTTAACATGCTTAAATGTTCTTCCCATGTTTTGCTAAATATAAGAATGTCATCCAGATATACAATAACAAAATCATCAAGAAAAGGTCTGAGCACATCATTCATTATTCTCATGAAAGTAGTAGGAGAATTAGTTAAGCCAAAAGGCATAACTAGCCACTCATACAATCCCTGCTTTGTTTTGAAAGCAGTCTTCCATGCATCTTGTTCTGCAACTCTGACTTGATGATATCCACTATGCAAGTCTAGCTTTGAAAAATAAATAGCTTCTTTCAATTGATCTAATAGATCATCTATGCGAGGAAGGGGATAACGATTTTTTATTGTTATTTTATTCAGTGCTCGGTAATCAATGCACATTCTCCACAAGCCATATTTCTTTCTCACAAAAATGATTGGTGACCCACATGGTGATGTGCTAGGTCTGATGAACCCCTTCTCAAGCAACTCCTGCACCTGCTTCTTGATTTCTGCATTCTCTAAGGTGGACAACCTGTACATCCTAATGTTAGGCAATGGAGCATCTTGCTACAAATTAATATCTTGCACTATTTCCTTTTTGGGTGGCAGACCTTTAGGTTCTTGAAACAAGATATCATACTCTGAAACAACTTTTTCTAAATCAGCTTGTTGTTTAGCATCACAGCCCTCAAATACATTGGTTTTATCAGGTTTCTTTTCCTTTACAACCATCAGTAAAAAAAATTTGCATTAATTTACAATTCGTTTCATCTGCGTTGAGTTTATGAGAGTATAATTATTCTTGAGCTTATGAGCTCTTACAAAGTATTCGATTCCATCTTTAATGAGTAGATACTTGTTCTCAGCTCTATAGAAAATAGCTTTTCTGTCCTACAAGTAAGGACTTCCTAAAACAATTCCACATATATTGAAAGGAATCATATTTAACTCAACCTCATCTACAAATGCTGACCCAAAAGAAAACTTAAGTTTGCATTGTCTAGTCACTTGTAGTTGTGCTTTATCACTTAACCAACCTAATGGGTATGGTTTGTTGTGAGGTGTAGTTAGTAATCCCAACTTCTTTACAATTGCTTCAGAAATTAAATTTACTTGTGAGCCACTATCAAACAAAGTATCAATCTTTTGATGTTTGGAAATAACTTGAATATGGAAAAGCCATGTCTTTTTCTCTCATTTTCTTCATCGATAGTAGATTGTGCAGAATTACTAGTAGATGCTTCAGAATTCTTACCTTTTATACCTGTGGCTACAATGGTTGTTTCATCTCCTAAGTCTGACCCCAAATCTTGCTGAATAGCTGCAGCAGCCTTGTTCTTCTTGCCCTCGAACTTCTTAGGTCTCAGCTCCGGATGCAGAATCCAACAATGCTCATCATCATGCCCCTCCTTCTTACAATGAGTACATGAGGACTTGCTCTTTTGTGCAGTGTTAGCCTTCCTTGCTTTCCATTTCTCTTTTCTTTCTCCTTATTCTTGCTTGCAATGGGTTTGGATGATCCCCCAATTTCTGGGTTCCCATTCTTTCCTCTAGCTTCTAGATGCGTTGCTTGAACAGATACCTCATCTAGAATAGTGGGATTAAACATGAGGATAGTGTGCCTCATGTAGCCGTGCAGACCACCTATGTACTTAACAGAGTATCAAGTGAGTCTAATGAAATTCCTAGAATTAAAGCTCTCTTCCCGAATTCTTGGGTGTAACTTTGTACACTTTACCCTTTCAATTGGTGGAGAGTTTGCGAGCTCACCATGGCTTGCTGCATGTAAGCCAGTGGATATAACTGCTTTTTTATTGTAGAAAAAAATTCACTCCAAACAGAAAGAGAATTAAGATGTTTCTTCATGTCAGCTTGGGTCCTTCCTTCCCACCAAACCAAGGCAGTAACCCCAAGGCATAGGCTGGCTAGCTGAATCTTGCTCTTATCTGAATTGATACTCTGCACTCTGCAATAAACATCAATTTGTCTGATCCAATTGTCCAACTTTTCTACATTCAACTCTCCATCATATATTGGTAAATCAAATTTAACATCTAGTTTAATCAAAGATGCTTTCTTTTTATGTTCAAGGCTACTAGGATGTATGAGAAAGCTTTCTTCTTTCCCATTGCCTTTGGAGTGGTCATGGAGGAAGGATTCTTCTTCCCCCTTATCTTGTTTGGAGCCTGATGATTCCTCATCTTTATGTTTTCTAAAGTCCTTATAAATTTCCTCTACCATGGACCTCATGGCCAGGAAACTATCTATAAATTGAGGGTCTAGCCCCAAAGGACTTTCCTCTGACATCTTCTTTCAAGGATGGACTCTTCCAATTTCTGGGTTAGTCTCAACCAACTCTCCTTCTCCTAATTTAAGCTTTGATCTAGTTAGCATTCATCAGCTATATCCAGCACAAGCTTGTCTAACCTTAACAACCTATAGCTCTGATACCACTTGATCTGAAATCACCCCTAGGTGACCTCAGGAAATTAATGAAGGTATTATAGACTCATGTGCTGGTGTGTGTGTCTATGTTATCTTGTGCAATGGATCGATAAGATTGCGAAATACACAGGCACTTGAAATAGTAAGAGATCACAGTAATCAAAACATAAACACAACAAAATTTAATTAGGAGTTCACCCAATCCTCCTAGGCTACGTCTCCTGGTCCAACCTTCAGTGGTGGCCTCTTTATTATGTTTTTAAAGCAGAGTCTTACAATAAGGAGCTCAATCTGAGTCTCACTTGACAGAGGATGATCAATAGGAGGGCACTTGGAATTCCCAAGTCCTTAGAGTTCACAGACTCCCCTTACCGAATTTTGACCTCAATTGGTCTTTGTTTGCTCGATGCTGCCCTTACTCTGATGGTCAGCTCGGCTTTTCTGTCCTCTGCAATTTTGCCTCTCTTTCTGTGTCTCTCGGCCTTCGGCTTCTTCACTACTTCTCTGCCTGACTGTCTCTATCAGCTCGTGGCTTTAAAGCCAGTTCATTCCTTTGACTGTTCATTTCAGCTTCCTGGCTCTCTAGATCGCCTACCTCTATCCGTTGGGACTCCTCTCCCTTGCATCATCATTGCTACGTAATGCTTCGCAAAGAGGTGGCCACCTGTCTCCTTACGAACTAAGTGTCAGTTCTTCCTGAATGGTCGTTTTTTCTGTTATTTCCCAGATGCCTGTGAAATGGATCCTTATGTTGATTCATCGGTCAATTCGGACTTCAAATATTATGCGTCGTAGTTTATTTCTCCCTCGGGTCTAGTCATCCATCAGGTTGAACCTTCACCATTGATCTGGAGCCCCCAGATCCTACAGTCTTCGCTCATATCGCATGGTTGAGTTGCTCAACCATTAATCCGCGATGTAAGAAGTTTCTCTCTCTCCCCACTGGACACGTGTCACTCAGTGTATGGAATCGCTGGGTCCTCGGCCAAACCCGCTTACCGCCTGAAATGCCTCTGATATTCCGTCGGTTGTGAGCGTGGGATCCGCCTTGTCGGTTTTAGCGCTTTCCCACGGTTTTCTGGTTTCCCTTGTGACCAAGCACTCGGGGCCCTTCCTTCTCGAGGGGTTTTGCCTAGCGTTTGCGCTAATCACGTATCAGAAACAACCTCCATTTCTGGTTCTAAGCTTCCCATTTTCCATTTTTGCACCATGCACGGTCTCCATGGGCCAACGATCAACGCACTTTGACCAAAGGTCCTCGTTGCTCTGTGCTAGCTGCAAATTGCCATTATTCAGAGGTTATTTCTGATAGCTATAAGATTTCTTGAAGTTTGTCATTCCTTCTTAACAATCACGGAATTGTTTGAGGATCCAATTCGGATCACAAGATGTGATCCATTTTCCTAATGAAAGATATTAGGGCATTCATCAAACAAAAGGGCATGACCAACCATTCAAAGAGACCCTCCGTGGACTTGAAAGCAGTCTTCCACACATTAGTTGGCTCTATTGAGACTTGTTAATAGCCGAAAGTTGGTCAAGAAGGTCATCAATATGAGGAATCAGGTATTTGTTCCTGAATGTGATTTTTTTCAAAGCTCGATAATTAATGTAGAGTCTCTAGGTCCCATCCTTACTTTGCACAAGCACAATTGGGCTTCCACGGGGTGAGGAACTTGGTCGGGTGTGCCATTTTTGTAGCAAATCTTGGATTTGTCACTTAATTTCCTCATTTTCCAAAATAGAATAGCAGTAGATTGGCCCATTGGGTAGAGGTGTGTTGGGGGTCGGATCAATAGAATTCTTAACTTGATAGTATGGAGGTACCCTTGTGGGTGAGGAGAAGATGCCTTTATATTCTTCGAAAACCTTATCCACATGCTTTTGTTGTGTGTAGGAGCCCTATGTGAAGGCAATTAATGTTGCCACAATATTCTCCTTACTTTGAGATAAAATCAGGAAGCAAACAAATTTCCCATTCTAGGAGATGAATTTTTTGCATTACTTAGCAGAGATCAAAGAAATGGCAAAAGGTGGGCCTACCTCTAGTATTATGTATAGTTTTCTTTCCAAAATAATAATAACACTATGATGTTGTAGGGAAGGCAACATTGTTGGTTGATGTGAAGACCTCACCCCTAGTGGAGCCATGCAATGGTGTATGGATGCAGGTGTGGCATTGTCAGTAGGCCCAACTACTTAATAACCTCTACTAATATGAGGTTCTTTTGACTCCCGCTATAAAAAATGAAACATGGTAGAGCACCCTTCACCCACATTTATGAGTAAAAGAGGCACTCACCTTCCTCTGAATCTTTGTTGGACCTTGGTGGTGGAACCGATGGCATTGGGTTTCACATCAATGATTTGTTTCCCCTTGTTTAGGTTTGGTTTAGAGTCAGAACTTACACCCAACTATGAGGTTTTTAGCTTGGCCACTAGTGACTACCTTGCACGACATTCATCGGTGTTATGAGTGGAGATCCTGTGGAACTTGCACCATTTTCCTATGTCTTTCTTCATCTTCCCATTACCATTCTTTGTTTGTAACTTCAGTGGGTTGTCTTATTCTGGAGCACCTTGGATTTTTCCTTTTTTCTATTGTTTAGGGATGCCCTTGCCCTACTTTTGCTGCAATGATTCGCAGATCCAAAGTATCGCTTCTTCTATTTAATTTTTTGCTCGATTTTGACAACATATCGATATGTTGCACCAAGTGAGGAGATGTCTAGGAAATCCAATTTTGTCTGGATGTAATTGTGAAAACAACCATGGTACTTGAGCACCAGATATCACTTGGAATCCTTGATAACCAATTTAGTGAGCAAGGTATGAAAGATATTTGTGAACTTTGGCATTGCTTGGTCCCTATACTACCATAGTGTGATCCATCTCATCTGTTGGTCTCCATAGCTTCCAACGCAGTAATATTGTTCCTTAACAACATCCCTAAAAGATTCCCAAGTGGTTGTGACTGAAAATATTGTGGATTCCTCCACAACCATTTTCTCATAGTAAGTTTCCCACCAATCCTTTACATAGGGGGAAACCTTAAGGAGTGCAAAGGTAATCTTCTATCTATCCAAAAATTATGGAACAAAAAATACCCTTCTAGTGGATTTTACCATTGGTATAGATCATATGCATATATATGGTCTTCAAATTTAGGAATATCAAAATTAACTTGTACCTTAAAGGGGGCAGCACCTCCAAAGTGGCAACTTGATGAAGATGTGTTGCCTATTAGCATTTGTCGAAGGATTTGGGAAAAATTATCCATCATCTCGTTCCTTTGTTGCTCGAGGGATTCTTTGAGCAACAGTTTGATAGGATCTCTTTCTCCCTCGTATTTCTTTTCTTATGCCATGGGAGGTCATCGTAATCGGTGAGGATGGTCATGCAAGGGCTTAAGCAGTTTGAGTCCCACTCCTTATAGCTTGACGTTGTTGGGGACATGTATAGAAAAATAGATAAAGGCCACACTGTTATGATACCACTGATCCAAATTTATGAAGGGAACGAAATGAAATACAAATTTATAACCAAAACACAGAGATATAATGAAATTTGACATCAATTAATAAATGGAAAATGTTGAAATTGTATACATGCACAATGAAAGAAAAATAGATTGGATGATGGTACATTATCTCTAAGAAGAGATGTGACAAATATACGCCTTCCCGAACTATGTTACAACGAGGCTAAAAGACCTTTTTATCATGAAGAAGTAATGAAAATCCCTAAACATCTGAAAAACCAACCCTAGGAGATGAAGTGCCAAAGGTTTATGGGCCCCAATGGGGTAAGTTGTAACATCAACTTTTTTGGGGTTGTAACTTTAGCATACAATTTTCATTTGGCATGTATGATAGCTCATTGGAAACATTTATCCGAGGACAACATTTTTTTACTACTAAAAACTGTCATAGACATCTATCAACCCATTTCCCCAAAAAAAACCATTTACGGCCTTAAAACGACTATGAAAGTTCAAGACCTGAAAATTGCCAAAATAGAAAACTACCAAAATGAGAAAATTGTGCTATGAGCTAGTGGAATAGGTGGGTGGCCACTGATATCCACCTAGATTAATAAGAGCCTTGAACTCTTTCAATTTATCAAAGACATCAAATTTCTTTTGGAGGAAATAAATCCATGCATTCCTCGATAAATAATCTAGGAATGATACACAATATAGAGATTTACCTAGTAAGTGAATAGGTATAGGTCTAAACACATCATTATGCACTAAATCTAAAGTTCCATTAGTTCTTGTAGTACGTAGTGAGAATATTACTTAGTTTTGTTTAGCATAAATAAAATGTTATAAAAATCATGATCTACAATGTAATTATGTTTCAAAACCAACTGACTTATGTATTATAAATTATTTTCCTTAACTTGATAATCACTTGTGATATACATTGGCCTTTATTACTTTTATTAAATCTTTTTTCATCAATAAATTACCAAAACATTGAAGATCACAACAAGACAAAGTACACAAAATATAGGCTCCAAGCCAGGGCAAAACCCCTCCAAGGGGAAAACCCAAAAAGAATGATTTGCTTATATAATCTTATTACAATGATACTTCCAAGACCCAAAGACCAAATCCCAGGATCCTCCCAAGCACCAAGTGAGTCAGCCCCTAGAAAATTCTTCTTCAAGGAAACTTCCAAACATTGACCTATTGCAACTTCGTCCCAGATTTTCGGCCTTGCAACTGCACCTTGGAATTTTGGCCTTACAATTTTGGCTTCCTGTAACTGGCAACTAAAAAACCCTAACTTCACATATGTGAAGAGAGAGAGATGATCCAAAGAAAGTTCGACTTCTTTTCTTCCTTTCTTCATCCCTCCAACTTTTCTTCTTCTTCGTTATTGTAGATTGAACTTGATGATGGGTGAGTGTGCCAAATGAGATCAAGCTCCTTATATTTATAGTCTTTGTGAGGGGTTGAATAGACCTCCCTTATGCCCACTTGGTCTTATAGGAATAAATGTCTTTTTATTGACAAAAATAATTATTTTCCTTTTTGACAATGAGTCCAAATGGGAGTATAATACATGACAAAAATTCTTCTTTGTCCTGGAAAGACCTAGAAGTGTGAAGAACATGCTTTTGACCTATACTTGAGCATGAAACTCATGCTTTTCATAAAATAAAAATTATATTATATTTTATTTTTCTTTCTTCATACAAACTATACAATGTCATTATTACAAATAGGTCATTATGAAGACCAAACCTAGTTACAATTTCCAACACTCCCTCCTAACAAGGGAGGTATTCATAGTCCCATCACATGATACAAGGAATCTCATCCTTGAAGCATTCTCATAAGAAGAGACAAATTGATAAGCCATCTTTGTCAAGCATCTATACCATTACTGACATTGTCCTTGAAGTCATTAACTAAACAAGATCATCTTTATTTGAGAGCATTATGTTGGGAGGCTCTACGTGAGCTACCAAACTACCTCTAAGGAACATACCCCATCCATATGTTCATTGAGTATGTCCTTTTAGGAATATTCTTATCTTAGATTTCCAATCCTGAATCCTCAAAGAATATTGGTCCTCTTCAACCTCTCTTGTCTTGGATGCCATACCTCATCCTCAAAGAGTATCACTCAACAAATTTTTTCCTAGATTCTACAATCTGTAAGATGTTCCAATCTTAGATGCTTATCCAATCCTCCAAACTCCATTATTTATGTATGGCCTTCACTAAGACTTACAGTTGTTATTCCTGGTCTAATGCATGACCATAAAGACAAGAACTATCCAACATCACTCCCTCTAAATTAGGGAGGAGAAGTACACCAAACCAAGCTTACCTCCCAAGTACCCAAGCTTCTTGTTTGGTAATGCTTTAGTCAAAACATGTGCTACCTATTCATCTGTATGTAGATAGTGGAACTCCACAACCCTATCTCGTACCAAGCTTCTAATCCAGGTGGATATTGGTGGCCACCCTCCTATTCCACTTGGACCCCCAACATTGTCTCTTTCAGTTTTTAAGTTTCCTTAATTGTAGCATAGTTTACTATTTTTGGCAGTTTTTCGGTTCCTGAACTTTCAGAGTAGTTTTGAGGCCCTAAACGACATTTTTAGGGAAAATGGAGACACAAGAAAAATCTTTAAAAATGTAACCTATTTTTATTTGGCCTACTCTTTGATATCTTCGAAACGAGGTACTATGATAGCCAAACAGAGATCGTATGCCAAAGGTACGACCCCGGGAAATTGATGTACCAATTTACCCAAACGGGGCCCACAGTTTTGTCACTTCATCTCCTAGGGTTACGTTTCTAGATGTTTATGGTTTTCCATTATTTCTCAATAATAAAGAGGCTTTGGAGCCTCATTGTAACACAATTCAGAGGCATGTAGCCGCCACATCTCTTCTCAGAGATAATTTACCATTGCCCAAGTTAGTCTTATTTCCATTTTGTTTGTAAGCATATTTTAGTATTTAAGAAATGAAGTGTTATTTCTACTGCATCTTTGTATTTATGGTTATATCTGTAATTTGTTGCGTCCCTGTTTAAATTTGGATCAACTTCTAATGTAGTGGTAGTTATTATTTATATGCTTCATCCTAGCATGAAACATCTATTCATTTGTCAATCTTATGCAACTTTCATTATCAAAATGTATCCATGTAGGGTTAAGCGATCCTTCAAACAAATTTGATAGTAACTTCTCAAGCCAAATTGCTTCTGGAAAGACTTCGCTTGCAACAACATATTCAACTGCAGCAATACTCCAAGCAACTATATCTTGCTTTCTACTCATCCATGAGACCATGGAAGATCTGAGGATGAAGCATCCCCCTGTTGTGCTTCTTCCATCTATCTCACTACCACCTTAATATGAATTTGTATGTCCCATGAGTTGGATTTCATTACCAATATACCGAGGCAGTGATGTCTGGTTTCACACAAATACCTTAGGATATGCTTAACTGCAATCAAATGATCATGTTTTGGCTCCATCTGAAACTGACTAAGGAAATTTACTGCAAAATAAATGTCAGGTTTTTTACCATATACATTAAGGACCCATTCAATTATCTGTAGCAAGTAGGATCCACCGGACTAGAATATGAAATCCTCAACTTCTTTAGATTGGTAATCATAGGAGTCATCATAGGCTTGTTGTCCATCTTTCCAAATTTATGAAGAATATTGATCACATATTTACCTTGACCAAGATATATTTCACCTAACTTCTACCAAAATTCTAGTCCCAAGTAATAATGCATAATCCAAAGATCCTTCATATAAAACTCGGCTGGTAACTTCTTTTTGTATAACTGAATTTGATGCTCTACACCTCTAACAAGTAGATCATCCACATACAAGAGTATGATGACTAGTTCACCCTGGACCGTCATGATGTATAAGTTAGGATCTACAGAACTCTTGATAAAACAAATCCTCAATAGGTGTGCATCCATCCTTTCATACCAAGCTCTAGGTGCTTTCTTTAAGCCATATAGGTCCTTCTTCAATATGTAGACATGAGTCTCCCTCTGATTTATTTAAATTCCTTCAGGTTTCTTAATGTAAACCTAGTCATCAATAGTCCCATTCATAAAAGTTATCTTATCATCCATTTGATGGATGTTCCATATTCCCATAGCAACAACCAAAGAAATAAGTGATTTTATTGTTGTATATCTAACTTAGGAGAAAAGGTTTATTCTTAATCAATAACTTCTATGAGAAGCCTCTTGTTACAAACCTTGCTTTGTATTTATCAATGCTCCCATATGCAACATGCTTTATCTTGTAAATCCATTTTGAAATGACTATAGATTTGTCACTTGGCCTAGAGACAATTTCCTAGACATCATTCTTCATGATTGACTAATATTCTTCCTGCATTGAATTCCTCCACTCTTGATGTTTAACCGCATCTTCATAGGAGGAAGGTTATGCTTCAATGAGCTTTGACATATATGCAACATATCCTAAATACCTTTTTGGTCTTTTACTTTCTCTAGAGGTCGCCTTAGCTGTGTTTTTTTTTCGCTTCTTGTAGAGTAGCTCTAAGCCAAGTAGGCCTCTTTTTATCTTTTGGAACAATTACTTGTTGCGTAGGCTCACTTGGACCTTCAACATCTTCTTGAGTAGATGTCTGATCTTGACCATCATTGTTGTTGAAAAGTGTAACTAGGTTTGATCTTCATAATGACATGTGGAAATATGATTTTATGTAATTGATGAAAAGAAGAAAAATAAAATTATTATTAATGATTTTCTCATGGGTTTCACGAACAAGGAATTTTATTTTTAGTGATGGCTCCTACTGTGATCCTTTAGGATTTTTCATCTAGTCATACAAGTAAATTTGATTCTATGTCATGTATGAAGGACCCTTCTTGGGCATATTATATTTGTATATGAGTCAATATAAATGTCAAGTAACCCTACAAGATCAAGCACAAGCATTAACCTCAAGTCGACTTCAAACTGGAATTAATTATCTCCTCCAAAAAGACATGTCGACTCACCCTCTTCATGTCGGCTTATTTAAGGAGGAAACAACTATAAATAGGGTTGCTCGACATCACTTATGAGACATGATTTCAGTGGAACAATGATCTGAAATAGAAGTGCAAAAAGGGTAAAAGGAGAAGCCTCCCAGCTTGTGAAGTAAAGAAGAAGAAGAGTGAGGTTCTTAAGTTACTTAAGGGATTGTTTTAAGGTCAGAAAACTCCTATATGTGCTAGAAGTTTTTTACAGTTGTAAGGGATGAAAAGAAATCTATTATAACAGTGAAGTCCGAGGAGAGGAGATGTTTTTTGTAGTAGTGGAAGCCAAGGAGAAGTGCAGTCCTCCTAGGGAGTCGAAGTGGAAGAAGGTCGAAGGTCTAAAGCATAAGAAATCCAAGGAAGAAGAAGAAGTTGAGAAGGAGTAAGGAGCAGAAGCTTGACTATCATTGACTAAGGATCTTATGTCTTGGCCTTGGAGTGGCAAATAGGTCAAGTGTCTTGGTCTTGGTATTCGTCAATTGGAATCTTTATAAGAATAATTTGTTTTCGTTTTCCTCTCAAAGAGTGAGAAGTTTTGGCCCTGGCTAATAGCCTATATTCCATGTCCCTTGTATCTTTTTGGTTTATGCATTGTAGTTTTCTTATGAAGAAAAACATTATAACCTAAGTAGAAGAAGGTCCTAATCTAAAGAAGTAAAAATCACTCACAAGCAGTTACCAATGGAAGAGAAATCACCTCTATGCCCTAGATTTCTCAACATGGAATTAGAGCTAAGGTAACTAAGTCAAGGAAGGGAATCTTATCAAGGGACACTCAAGGATTAAATCTCAAGGAAGGCATCAAAGCGAAGATCATCTTGAAGTCAAAACCCTAGATCAAATAAATCTACAAAGAAGTATTGGGATCATCATCAAGAGGGAGACACCAAAACCCTAGTTTTCCTCAAGTTAAAGTGTTTTGAAGACTATTCATCCAAAGGAAGCTAGATAGAAATGTGGTGTCATCTCACTCTCTATGGGATCAAGGATCATTCTTGAAGAAAACTACCTTCATCAAGGAGAAGTTTTCTATCTTCTACATCATCATCGACATCAAGAAAGCAACAAGAAGCTAGAGCATCCTATCAAGTAAGTATATTTATGTCCACATCTAAATCTGTCAAAATGTCTTTTAGCAAGGAAAGCAACAAATTGGTTGGGGCTTAAAATGATCCTGCATGGAAGAAAAGGACAGATTTGAATCTCATTGAAAATGAGGTGATGGAACATGTCAAAGTATCTATCACAAAACCAGGAGAGGAAGATGCTCCAGCCCTTGGAAAGTATATGAAAGGGGAAGTTAGGGCTCAAAGGATTCTCATAGAATCCAACAAGGATCTCCTCATCCCATATGTATCTAAATTCAACTTTAAAAGAAATCTATGACAAACTGGTAGATTTGTATTCTGTAAGCACTGTTGGAGAAGTCATCTCATTAAGGAAATAACTCTACAAGATGAAGATGTCAAGGGAAGATGGAATAACCTCATACTTTATGAGGATATCTAAGATCCGAGATCAACTACAAGATATCGGAGAAGTCATGTCTGATAGATAAATGACTATAGTTGTATTAAATGCACTACTAGAAGAGTGGGGTAACTTTACTTCAAGTATTTATGGGAAGAAATAAACCACTCCATTCCATAATCTATGGTCACTATGCAAGATTGAAGAATCTAGACTAAAGGCCAAATCAAATGTGGGTGAGAAAAATCAAGCTTATGCTACAATGACAAGAAGAAAAGGAAAATTTGGGATGTCTGATTCTCGGAAAAAGAAAAGGAACATGGCTAAGATCCAATGCTATGGGTGTCAAGAATATGGACACTACAAAGGAGATTGTCCTGAAATCAAGAAGGACAATAACAAAAGAGGAAGAGAAGAAGCTCATATCATTGAAGAAGTGGAGGAAGCTGAAAATAAGAAGTCCAAGGTAAAGGAAGTAAGAGATCTCTAATATGACTAAGATAGTCTTCCTCACCTAAGTTCTTTTCAAGTTCCTAAGTCTTCTATTATAAGATATGGTTTTCATGATTCACTAAATGGGATGCATCAAGGCATCATAGAAGCATTGGAAGCAAGAGCTCGGGACATCATCATAGAGACGCATGAAAGATGGTTAAAATCTATGGAAGTCAAGGATATATATCTTGGGAATATTATTGGAAACATAAGTGGAAATGTCATCTAGTTCAAGGCTCATATACATCTTTCAAAAGGAAACATCTGTTGATGGGGATACTTTAGATCCTCAAGAATCTCTAATGGAATCTTCATTGAAAGGTTCATCGATCATGAGGGGAAGCAAGTGTTTCATCAAGAATTTCAAACTTGTGGAATTCATGGGATTATGGTACGATGACATAAAGGTGAAGTAGATCAAGGGATTGAAGCTCTTTCAATCAAGGAAGCTATTGTAGGAAGTCTGATGACCCAAAGGAAAAATAAGGTATGTATGATTACATTTGATATTGTGGAAGTCATGTCATATGGATGTAGATATCATGAAATAATGCTCTATCTTAAGAGTATGATCAAAAGAAAATATCTCCTCCCTCAAAGGGATGCATGAATGCATGGGTCACACATTCATTAGATGAAATCAACATAATATGTCCTCATATGAAGTGTGAGGTGGTTGACTACAATTGAGGAACTCTAATTGGAAGCTCTTGGGAATGAAATGTGTGAAGAAAGAGATCGTGAAATATTCAACCATGTAAAGGCAATCAACATCTGAAAGACCAAGAATACTTGACTAGGATATCTCCATGGAAGATATGAAGACTTTGATGGAGTCTGAAAAAGAAAGAGACCCTTGATAATATATATCTTTGGGAGATGTGTCGATATGTATGCAGGATGTTGATGCAAACTAGATGTCATGATGAAATGCCACCACAAAGCTAATTTTGATTTTAATGTTCATTGTTTTATTTTTGAACAAATATCTGGATGGGTTTATGAAAGGTTTCGAAGGGAAGATCTATGGATGTCTTCCACCACTTATGCACATGTAGTAGGATGAAATGTCCTTAAGTAAACATGGCATGAAGAAAGAAGCATGGTATGAAGGAAGGCCAAATATGGACTGATGGATCACTTTCTGATGATGACATGGCTAACTCATGGATGAAAGTGATGGATGGTCGGTGCCTTATGTAGAAGTACCAAACATGAAGACTCCTAGATAACAAAAATAAGTTCATGACATTGTGAAGAGGATTTCTTCAAGCAGTTGATTGTCCCATCATCTCCACCTGAGGAGCTGTTGTAGGTACCTAATTAAGAGGGAGCCTGGAAACAAGTTTCTTACTTGGAAGAAACTTGGAAATTCCTAAGTCAAGAGGGAGCTTAGGTACATTCCTTCTGTAGGAATGAGTACATTCCTTTATTGGAATAGATATTTCCTCCCTAATTAAGAGGGAGAGATATACACATCATTATTTTCTTCACTTGGGAAGATAGAATGGAGGATTGGGCAAGCATCTGACATCCGATGCTCTTTGAGGATGTGTTAGGGCATGCAAGACAAGATTAGTCATAGAGGATCAATGTTCTTTAAGGATTGGGAACCCAAGATAAGAATAGTCCTAGTGGAACACACCCTGAGAACTCGGGTGGGGTATGTTTCGAGAGAGACAATGATGAGGGTTTCTATACATCATTGGTCTCACCAACATTGTGCTCTGATCTCATGGAGAGATAGAGTTGTTAGTCAAGGCCTTTCTATGTGACAATGCTGGTTGATATGATGCTAAATAGATGGGTTACCAATCTGACTCTTCTTATGAGGAATTCTTCAAATTGAGAATGACCAAGTACCATTATGAATACCTCCCTAGTTAAGAGGGAGTGTTGAAAAATGTAACTAGGTTCAGTCTTCATAATGACATGTGGAAATATGATTTTATGTAATTGATGAAAAGAAGAAAAATAAAATTATTATTAATTCTTGTCTCATGGGTTTCATGAGCAAAGAATTTCATTTCTAGTGATGGCTACTATTGTGAGCCTTTAGGATTTGTCATCTAGTCATACAAGTCAATTTGAGTCTATGTCATGTATGAAGGACCCTTCTTGGGCATATTATATTTGCATATGAGTAAATAAAAATGTCAAGTAGCCCTCCAAGACCAAGCACATGCGTTAACCTCAAGTCTATTTCAAAGTGGAATTAATTATCTCCTCCAAACAGACATGCCAGATCACCCTCTTCATGTCGACTTATTTAAGGAGGAAACAACCATAAATAGGGTTGCTCAGAATCACTTCTAAGACATAATTTTGGTGGAATAGTGATCTGAAAGTGTGAAAAAGGTAAAAGGAGAAGCCTCCCAACCTCTAAATTAAATAAGAAGAAGAGCAAGGTTCTTAAGGTACTTTATGGGACTATTTTAAGGGCAGAAAACTGACCTATATGTGCTAGAAGTCTATTACAACAGTAAGGGATGAAAATAAATCTATTGCAACAGTGAATGCAGAGGAGAGGAGAAGTCTGTTGCAACAATGGAAGCTAAGGAGAAGTGCAGTCCTCCTAGGGAGCCGAAGTGGAAGAAGGTTGAAGGTCTAAAGCAGAAGAAAGCCAAGGAAGAAGAGGAAGTCGAGAAGGAGGAAGGAGCAGAAGATTGACTATTGTTGATTAAGGATCTTATGCCTTGGTCTTGGTGTGGCAGATAGGTCAAGGGTCTTGGTCTTGGTCTTGGTATTCATCAATTGTAATCTCTATAAGAAGAATTTTTTCGCGTTTTCCTCCCAAAGAGTGAGAGGTTTTGGCCCTGGATGATAACCTATATTTTGTGTCTCTTCTCTCTTTATGGTTTATGCATTTGTAGTTGTTTGGTGAAGAAGAACACTAAAAACTTAATTAAAATAAGATCCTAATCTAAAGAAGTAAAATGCACTCACAAGCAATTACTAATAGAAGAGAAATCACTTAATCTCTATGACCTATATTTCTCAACAATTGTCCCTTGAGATATCCTCAAACATAAGTATCTCTTCTTCGTCAGATTCGACTGGAACATCTTTTGATTTCTTGCAAGCTATACTCATCAAAGATGACATCCTTGCTTACTTCAATTCGACGATCCTCCTTAATATATATTTTGTATGCCTTATATGAAGCATTGTACCTAACAAAGATGGCCTTTAGACTAGTAGGATCCAAATTCTTTCTCTTTTCCTATACACAGGACACCCAAATATTCAAATATAATCCACACTTGGCTTCTTTCTTGTAAATGCTTCTTTGAGAGTCATGTTGTTGAGAATATTGTGAGGACTTTGGTTCTGCAAGTAAACAATTGCCACACATGCTTATCCCCATAGGAATTAAGGGATATCTTGATCATGTAGCATGACCCTGACACATTCTTTAATTGTTCTATTTTTCCTATGGCCACACCATTTTTTTCAGGATTATAAGGAACAATGAGCTCCCTCTTAATCCCAACTTCCTTGCAAAAAGCTATGAGTTCTTTGGAAGTGTATTCTTCACCAGTGTAAGACCTTAGTCTTGATCTTTCTATCAATTAGATTCTCCAATTCATTCTTGAATTCTTGAAACTTCTTGAATACCTCATCCTTGTTCTTGAGGAGGTATAGCCAAGTTTTCCTTGAGAAATCATCAATGAATATTACATAATATTGATTCCCACCAAGAGATTTCACTGCCATAGTTCCACATAAATTTGAGTGTATGAGATCTAGAACTTCCTTAGATCTGATCACTTTTTGCAAATGGATTTTTCGCGTTCTTTCCTGTAGCACACTTGATCTAGGAAGATCCTCAAATATGCTCAAAATTAAAAAGTCTCATATGCTCATGAAACTAATGCCAAGTCGAAGAGCTCGTCGCACTAATTCCAGTGGTATGTTCAGTTTTCAAAAAGGCCTCCGTATGAGGGAGAAAATGCACTCTGAAGTTTTGTCCAAATAGGCAAAAAAGGAGGCCAAAGCAAGCCAAGTAGAAGCACTAGAGTAGGCCAAGTAGCAGCGCTAGAGCAGGATAAGTGGCATTAGGTCAACAAGGCATGGGGCAGTAGGTCAAACAATCAAGTCGAGGGTCGAACCCGCAACCACCGGGCCGACAGTCCAAAACTTTATCAACATGCCACAACTTCACTTAATATAGCAAAGCGTGCGAACTTATATTTAAAGGTTCATTTGAATTGACTATGGTGGAAAGGGTTAGTGGAGCCTGCCATATCCGGCAGGCCGCCAAACCCTCAGTTTGTTTTAATGCCAATGCCAAATGTGTTAACGTCATTCTAAACTCGGCACAGAGCAACCATAATACAATGACTATATACCAAAGTTTAACATATATATGTTACCTCGATCCCGCGTGGAAGTTTTAATACATATCTCCGAAGTCTATTGTTATACTATGGTTATATACCATATGGCGCGTGGAGATTCATTTGTATATCCGTCGGTATCGTTATACTATATTAAACTTTGGTGATATACCATATATCATATATATGGCACATTATGTTAATAAACCAACAATCAAATACTATATTAATACATGTTGTTGCAATAAAATCTCGGAAGGTCTGTGGGTTTGACCCCAAGACCTTCTCGTGGGTTATAAAACACTTACCAATGTGCCAGGACTAGAGGAAATCGTAAAGGTGAATCTATAATGTTTTGAATAGTGCCTTTTAAATGCCTTTGGAAGCATAATTTAGCCAATATTGGGCCTTTTTGTAATCTGAAAGTTGAGGTTGAAGCCTATTAGTTGATAGTAGCCATTGATGCATGTGAGCAGATTCCAAAATGGTGAATTTTTATGTAAAGAGACTTTATCAACATTTTCAATACATCGGATGCCCATTGGAAGTGAACCCGTAGATGTAGTCTAGGAGGGACGAACTCCGTCATGAAATTTTTTGTGTTTGCTTCTTATTTTTTGTTGTTCATGGTTGATTTCAGATTTCAAGTTTTTAAGTTTAATGCACATAAAAATCCATTTTCCTTATTAATTCACTTAAAAAGAAACCTTAGTTGATATTTGAAGAAATTGAGCAAATAGTCAATTCTGTTGTTTTTGGATCAACATCCCTTACAGGTATTTCATGTTCTTCCTTCAATTCAGAGATTCCATTGACCATTTGACTTAGAGATGGAAAAATCTTATAGTGAAGGTGTTCATACCTTTTATGCCATAGTTTAGAAGGACTTACATCCAAGTGGACTAGGGCTTGACGTAGAGGTGTAAAAAGTCTATATAACGTCCCCTCATGAATCCCAATCACCCTATCATTATCAATACTAGAGACCTTACCCCAAACCAAAACCTTGCCATCAACAATTGGAGATGATCTTCAATATGCAATCCTTGATAGATGCAACAAGGTTTCCAGCAAACTTGAAACCCTTCTTTATAACCCTTGCCATAGTGCCAACTATGATGTGATCTTCAACCTCCTTCTTGCACCTTCTCTCAGACACCAGGTTGGAAAATCAGGAGACTTATGTAGTATAGAAGATTTTCCTTAACTTGATAATTACTTGTGATATTTGTTGACCTTTTATTACTTTTATTAGATCTTGTTCATCAAGCAATTACCAAAACAATGAAGATCACAACAAGACAAAGTACACAAGATATAAGATCCAAGCCCGGACAAAACCCCTCCAAGGGGAAACCCAAAAAGAATGCTTCTCTTCTTATAGAATCTTCTTACAATGAGACTTCCAAGACTCAAAGATCAAAGCCCAAGATCCTCCCAAGCACCAAGTCAACCCCCCAGCAAAGTCTTCTTCAAGGAAACTTCCAAACTTTGACCTACTCCAACTTCATCCCAGATTTTTGGCCTTGAAACTACAACAAAACCCTAAGTTCACACGTGTGAAAAGAGAGAGAGATGATCCCAAGAAACTTCGACTTATTTTCTTCCTTTACTTATCCTTCCAACTTTTCTTCCTCTTTGTTATTTCATATTGAACTTGATTATGAGTGAGTGTGCCAAATGAGGTTGAGCTCCTTGTATTTATAGCCTTCTTAAGGGATCGAATAGCCCTCCCTTTAGCCGACTTATCCTTGACTAGGGCCGACTTGGTCTTGGAGGAATAAATGGCTTTTTCTTAACAAAGATAAATATTTTCCTTTGTTACAATGAGTCCAAATGGGACTATAATACATGACATAAATTCTTCTTTGTCCTAGAAATACCTAGAAGCATGAAGAACATGCTTTTGACCTACACTTGAACATGAAACCCATGCATTTCATAAAATAAAAATAAAAATATTTTCTTTATTTTTCTTCCTTTATACAAAGTATACAATGTCATGATTACAAATAGGTCATTATGAAGACCGAACCTAGTTACAATTTCCAACAAATCAGACATACCTTCAATCATACCTTTACCATGCAGTACTCGAATGCCCTTCTCTCTAATATGCCTCAGCCTTTGACGCCACAACATTGTCTTTTCTCTAGAGATCATGGGAGTTTTATCTTCTTCATTTCTAACCTCACAAATAGTAGAAATATTACACCCATTAGTGATAGTGCTTTCTAATAGTTTGCATAGAGTTCAAGTCTAGACTTTGAATTTCCTTTAGCAACACCATTTCCCCACAAACCATCCTATAGGTTTCATTTTCAAGCATAGTCTTTACACTTGAATTACTCACATTTTTTACAAATATTGAAATTCTAACAAACCTTAGAATGTGCAGAACACCAAGGAGTGTTCTAATCCTTCCATCTTCGAGTATACATTTGAATTTTCTGTGCCTGTGACCGTTACTGCTAATTCATCTCCAAGGAAAATGTCACCTCCATCATACCTTTCATATTCACAAGACCATTTCTTGTGGGGAGTCATGTGAAAAGAGGCACATGAATTGATCAACCATACGTCATGATTTGCATGTGTGCTTCAAGAAGCCAAGTACACATCCCCCCCCCTCTTTTGAGGAGGTCTTCTATTCTTTGAAGGACCATCATTAGATCAATTCACTTTCTAAATGCTTATGCATGTGCAATTCTTCCTAAAATGCCATTCTTTACCACATTTCCAAAATTTCTTATTAATTTTCCTAGAGATTTAGATCTCCCACTTGAAGACTTATTTTTATTTATATCAATGGAATATCCTCTTACAGAAAGGCATTTTTACTCTGACTTAGCATGTTTTTCTACCTCATCTCCTTTGATAACAAGGATGATACCACATCACTGAAACTTAAAATAGTTGCATATTACCTATAGCTACAACTAGACTATCCCACAAGTTTAGTAGAATAATAAATTGATACACTTATCTTCATCATAAATCTTAATACCAATAGATAATAACTAACTTGCCACAATATTGAAGGCATTTAAATGCTCTATCACATAGTTTCCATCATGCATCGGTAGGTTGTACAACTTATTCCACATGAAAAGTTTGTTTACTAAGGACTTATACTGATACAAAGTCCTTAACTTATTGTGTGGTACCTTGGTTGCAACTTCTCCTGAAACATTCAATAATTGAATTTGAGAGACAAAATTGGATTATTCTCTTTTCCTTTCAATCCAACTTTATGTCGTCTTATGTTGACATTCCTAAAGGCATAGTAATTGAATGCATAATGAACCACTAATATTTATCTCCCAAAATATCTTCCATATTGAGCTTCCACAACTCGATACTTTGCCCATTAAATTTCTTGATCTCTATTTTCAAAGTGCATGTCATTCTTTTCTAGCACAAGAATCACCATGATCATAGAGCTCCCACTAAAACCAGACTTATCATAAACCTAAGATAACCAAACCCTTAGCCATAAAGGCACTCTCTTGAAGCCAATAAACTCGCTCTGAAACCAAATGTACATATTAAACCTTCACAATAAGCAATACATACATACATACATGTATACGTTGTTCATAATAGGAAAGTAAACAGTGAACATCACATATAATACTCATAGATTCAATTTGGGAACCCTTAACCAACAAAACTAACAAAATGTTTAGAGCCACACCTCTAAATTTATGATCAATCAACTTCATCATTTACAATATGATATATAAAATCTCAGAACATCTAAAACTTCTAATCTTTTGACCTGATATCATTACAACTTGATTACATTACATAAAAATTCTCTTTAAACAATGTAAATAAAATTATTCATTTAAACACAACCCTAATATCAAACTCTAAATTTATAAATAACTATATAACATACAAAATACATATCAACCTTATAGGTTTTCTCCTCTCATACCATAAAAATGAAAAATGTTTCTCAACTCCTCTTCTTTTATACCTTTCCAACATTCACCAGGTTAATAGAAAATAATTCATAAAAAAAAAGGAGAATATCCATACTAAATGCATACTTTAATGTATCTTAAAAAAAATGCATACTTTAACATGAATCTAAGAAGTTTGTTCTTCCCTTTTAGTCCTTGCCATTTGGCAGATGGCATGGACTATATTAATCGGAATCCACCGATATAACATTAATTCTTGTTAGCCTTTACTCTATTTTTACTTCATTCGGCACTATGTGATTTGAAAACTATATTTTTTTGGGCTTATTTGGCCTCTTCCCGAGGCAAGAGGCTATAAGCATATAGTACCTTTGCTTGATTTCATTCATATTTCAGAACTATTAAGAATTGGTTTAAACTAATGCTAGCATTAGTCTAGCAGTATTAAGAATTGGTTTAAATTAAGAATTGGTTTAAACTAATGCTAGCATTAGTCTAGCAGTATGAAATGCTAGCAGAGTTTGGAAGTGTCAAAAAACTGAACTAATTTATAAGTGGCTGAAGTTGCCACCTGTTGCCACCCTTGCATGTTGCTTCGGTGTTTGTCGTTCGGTGTTTGTCGTTCTGAGTCCCTTTGCCTTATGCTGTCAAACTGCAAGGTTGCTTTGCCTTGTGCTGTCAAACTGTGCAGTTGCGCATCATATGATAGTCCTTCATAGATAAGGAAGGAGGAGCAGGTCCTTAAAGACTTCAAACACGCCACTAGATAACTAACTATCAACGCACTTGGCAGTAGAAGCTTTGGAAGTGAACAACCAACCTTTGAATGAGACCTTGGTCCTCCGTCGCTCCTGCAAAATTTAATGGAGAATTGTATTTTGATCGGTTAAGGAAGCTCAAAGCACGATACACAACTCCCTTGAACATAGGTGGAGGCAAGGAACTCGAGGGCTAAGAAAGTTGCTAATTCATCACAGGTCTGTGGCCTTAAAGGGTCAGCTCAAGCAGTTTTTCTTTAAAGAATTTCCATTGCGAGAGAGAGGTCGAGGGCATTCTAATCTACTAGTGTGTCTGGGGTTCGATACAAAGAAAGAAGAATACTTTCTTTATTCATATCAGTGAGCAACATCGACCTTACCTATTTGTTTGGTCTTGAAAGGCCTCAAAGAGAGCACTGCAGGATTTGGCTAATGTTGAACTCCACGGGCTGCCTGCTCGAAGGAATACGGGAAGCATATCTGATCCAACTGCTCGAAATATTCGGTCCAACAGCTCTGAACAGGAACAGTCGCTGCAGGGTGCCATAGCTGTTTCCAACAGCCTCTCTAAACAGGAACAAAGACCTCGCACCCCCTTAGGCACAAAGACCTCGAACCCCCTTCGGCACAACGAGTTTGTCTACTGCAAATCTCATTTCTTTAGCTGGCACAACGAGTCTATCTGCTGCAAATCTCATTTCTTTAGCCAGCACAGCGAGTCTGTCTACTCCAAATCTCATTTCTTTAGTCGCCCCAGGCTGCCAGCAACCTCTTTAATGCAGAACGCACAGCAACCAGGTCATTGCTTTACTCCTCCAACGCTCAGTTGACATTGGTTATGAATCATTTTGGAGTGAAACGCATCACTGCCATCATTTGCATACAAACAGACTACATCTTATATGAAAAATAGGGACTCTTCCACTTCAAAAATAAATGGCTAGTGAAGAAAACTTACGTGTTTAGCTTAGAAGTATAGGAAAATCACAATAGATTTTCATGTTCATTGAGTTTTCTTGATACATGCTCACTCGCTTATCTGTTCATATTATCCTCCAACTGGCTTACATCCCAGCATCTTCGTGAACATTTGTTGTGTCAAGCCGCGACATGAATGGTGCACCTGGAAGTGAAAAGGGTACTGTGTTAGTGAATAGGTGGAATAGGGTTTGGCATGGTGACACACCAAGGTTCCTGAATAAGAACTCAATCTATGCTCACTTCTAATAAGTCAATTATTAATGAAATGAAAAACTAGCCCCATTGAATTTATGAACAACAATCCCATTCCTTCTCATTTCATTGTATGAGGCACTCTTAATCATGTGTTAGTTGTGGGGCGAGAGCTACTATGCCTGCAAAGTACTATGGGCAAGCCTCACTACAATGAGCAAATGTTGTTGAACATACATATGCAAAGCATGTGTCTCAGAAGCTGAAATGCGAGTGGAAGGGCTCGGTTCCTTCACTCCGACACCAAAACTATCCTACGCAATCTCACCATATTAGGGACAGGCGGGGAAGGTTGGAATAACATCCCTTTGGGAAATTCTCCTGGATGATGGGTTGGTTCAGACACCAATGGGCTGGTTTGGACGCCAACCTCATGGATAGACTCTTGTTTCAAAATAGGGGAAACCTCACTTTGAACAGATCAAGTAAGCACAACACCTTTCAGACCTTCCAGCGAAGGTCAGAGCATAGAGAGGCCAGATATTTAGGATGGACGCATGGCGTGCTGATAATAGAATGCTCAAGCACTTGTCTTTCATGCGAGGTCCTAGGCATGTACCCATCAACGTTTTCAAGTTTGAATTAAAATAAAAGAATAAAAAAATGTGTTCATGTGTTACACGTGGCTGCAACATAAATTTGCAAAATTTATTTATTGGAAAAACCCATAAGTTACTAAAATTGGCTTGGAAAAGGTAAGCTTCTGGTGTTTTAGTGTTGGTTTAATAGTGTAAACCACTGGTTTCTGCTGTTGGTGTGATAGGTAAGCCACTAGTTTCTAAACTGCAAGAGATGTCATTCTTATTTGCAGGTCGTCCAAAATGACTGGATAATTCATTGTATGAGTATTTGCTAGTTATAATGTGTTACTTTCATATTTACTTGAAGCATTCGAGTCTATTACTTGTTGAATTATTTAGTACATCTCTGTTTAGTTATGGTTTCCTTTACAGTGCTATTTTTTATTTTTTTATGGCATTTTCCCCATTTTGATGATGTCTGGAATAAGTGCCAGATAACCCACCCCTAGTATTACGACATTACACCATAATTTCCGTCTCCCCACCTTTATGGATAAATGTTTTTTATTTTATTACAACTTTGTTTGTGAAATACTATTACTCAATTAAGTCTAACGTTCAGAATTGAAATAAATTCCCATTTCTATTTTCAACTGGTATGACAAACTTCAGAATTGAAATAAATCCCCATTTATATTTTCAACTGGTATGACAAAAATATGACAGATCGATCTAAAATCCTATTCGATGGGCATGTTTAAATGGTGCAATCTGAATCAAGAGGGATGGATCCAAAAACAACGAATCTCTGAAGCAATTCCTTTGTTGTTGGTGTGGTAAAACGAAATAGAGCTTGTAAACTCTTGGGTCCAGTCCAGACCTTTTCAATATCCACCTTCTATGGAGAGTGCACTTTGGCCTGTTGTTGTCTACAGTTCTTCATCCAATAGTTTATATTTAAGGTGTTTGTGTTTGAGAATGTGACGTTATGTCCTGAACTGCAGTGGTCCTTTTATCAGATTCCAAAAGTAACTAGAATCAACACCCAATTTCACATCAATGGCTGATAGAAGAAACGGAGACGAGTACATCATATCTTTTGAAGAAAAGGAATTATACAAACAAAATGGATACGTGCATCTCATCTTGGGACATTCTTTCCAAGCATACGACATCTTGGACCCATTTATAATTTTTAAATTCCAAACTAGATTTTTATAACTTACTTTTCTTTACATAGTACGCCATCTTAGACCATGCACAACTTATCTGGCGGTGGTGGTTTTGCATTTAGATTCTGGGTTCGTGGCTTCACACAACTCTTCCAATTGCACAATTTATCCAGAAATCGTGGTTTTGCACTGGGATTCTTGAGTCGTGGCTTTGCATTCTTGCATATTGTCAATGTGATATATAGATTTAAGTCCTCAAAGATTTTGTAGGTATTTACAAGTATTTACAAACATCAAGACAGGTCTTTGCTTTGCATCTCAATTTGATCAACAGTTTCAGCAAACAAACAACAAGCAACTCGATCTGTATCTGAAATTGACCTTTGCTTTGCAGCTCAATTTGAGCAACAGTTTTAGCAAAATTGCATAGTTTGATTTGATTGGAATGCATAATTATATTTTTAGGCCCAAAAGCACGTGGAGGAGTCACATCTCACATGCCTTCTCAATGAACAAGCATGATGGATTAAAATGGGAATAGGAAGTAATAACTATATGCCATGATACAATTAGGTGACTGTAGTTTTCTCTGGTCTATAGTTGATAATCAAGTATAGTTATTATCTCTTTGTTATGGTAACTTAGTTTATCATTGATAAGTTAAGGTTAATATTTCATAAAACATTACTTTATTATAAGTAGGAATCATAGATCAATACCAATGATAACATCTATTAGCTTAAGAGCAATTCACCAATCTTAATCTCGTTCCCCCTTGAGATCAAATATTTCTTATCTTGTGATCATATATTTCTTGTCATGGGTGTCCACTTCGTGGTCCATTACAGGTAACTTATCCTCCTTTCTACACAGGTAACCAGTGAAGCTGAAAAATACTCACTGTGCACTTTAGAATTTGATCACTTACCCTCCTTTCTACACAGGTAACCTGTTTCGAAATCAGGGGTTGGTGCTGTTAACAAAAATTCTCTCTCTCGGAAAGATTCTCATTTATCCCAGCAAAAATTATATCTGGTATTAACTTCAGTCAAGGGGTCTTCAGCAACAACAGCAACAAATATGGTATCAATTTTGGGCTCAGGTCCATCAACAACAACAGCGACAAATATGGTATCAATCTTGGGCTCAGGTCCATCAGCGACAGCTCTACAAGGACATCTAAATCAAAATCATTACAATATACAACAACACCAGCTATTCTAACATCTTTTGGGATCACTGTAATTGGGAATCTCTCACACAATCTAGGGTCAGTCAACGCAGGACATGCTTCATTTAGTGTAGGTTCTAGCAGAGTGACAATTACATCAAAGTCAACTGGAGAAATCATTACACCTTGCCCTAATTCCAAATGGCCAACTACCTATCTCTTACATTTTCAGAAGGGAACAAGATATTCCAACTTTTGCACTTTTTAACGCTGATGGTCTTCGTTGTCTCTGAATAAACCTGTGAGGTCAAAATATTTTCTTCATATCCTGTGCTTATATGTGTTCCCTTGATAATGAAGTTCCTAAATTACTACTCGTCCGGGACTTGTTGCCTCTGCATTCCTCCTTCTTATTAAAGTGAACGAGCTTTATCAAACACCTTCAGTGTTGTTACTTGCTTAGTGTTTTGTTTTTGAACGAGCTTTATCAAACACCTTCAGTGTTGTTACTTGCTTAGTGTTTGGTTTGAAAAACAAAACAAATAGAGTGAGGTCTCTTTCATTTATATGAAAAAGAAAAGTTCAAATACAAGCTAATGTAATTTTTATGCAACTATGTTGAAAATAATGTTGATTTAAATGTTATTGCATTGCGAATAGTTAAGATTATTGTAGAGATAATAATTTTAGATAATGGATATATATATATATTATATATATATTATATTATATTATATATATTATTTATCAAATATATTTTTGCTTTAATTTAAATATAAATTATTGTTTGATTATTATATTTATATATAGAAATGATAAATTTGTATGTATAAATAATTTATTCATAGATATAAATGACATATTATATATAGCCCCAAGGGTTAGTTCAACTGGTCGAGTCCTCGTTATTAAGTATTTCACCGATCGAGAAGTCACAGGGTCAATTCTCCTCAATGCCCTTGGGGTTAGGCCCTGCTAGTCTGGCCGATGCGCTTTAAAAGATTCCTTTTGGGGTTGATCTGGGTGCTTTAAAAGATTCCTTTTGGGGTTGATCTGGGTGCTTTAAAAGATTCCTTTTGGGGTTGATCTACCCAGATTTAAAGATTCCCTTCGGGGTTGATCTACCCATTGATCTACCCAGATTTAAAGATTCCCTTCGGGGTTGATCTACCCAGATTTTTTATGGATGTAACATGCTAGTTGATCTGGGTGCTTTAAAAGATTCCTTTTGGGGTTGATCTACCCAGATTTAAAGATTCCCTTCGGGGTTGATCTACCCAGATTTAAAGATTCCCTTCGGGGTTGATCTACCCAGATTTTTTATGGATGTAACATGCTAGTCTGGCCGACGCGCTTTAAAAGATTCCCTTCGGGGTTGATCTACCCAGATTTAAAGATTCCCTTCGGGGTTGATTATGGATGTAACATGCTAGTCTGGCCGACGCGCTTTAAAAGATTCCCTTCGGGGTTGATCTACCCAGATTTAAAGATTCCCTTCGGGGTTGATCTACCCATTGATCTACCCAGATTTAAAGATTCCCTTCGGAGTTGATCTACCCAGATTTTTTATGGATGTAACAACCACCCCGTGACCGTGAACCACCCGTAAAAAAAAAGTGACATATTTTATATAGGTGATTTATAGTTGTAGGTAAATAATATAGTCATACATATTCACAACATGCATAATATACAATAATATATTTATACATATAATTTAGACAAGGGAAAAAAGTTTAACTATTCTTTTTTTCAAATATGCTTAAATTATTTATCAATTACATTTTTCTTTCAATATAACTATAAGTGACTAACATTATCATTTTATTCACACCTATAAATGATAAACTTGTTCACATAAATGATATATTCATAAACATAAACAATACATCTCACGTATGTGATACATAGACATGTAAGTAATGCAATCATACACATTAGCAACATGCATAATATAAATGATACACTCACACGCATAAGTTATGGATTCATGCATATAAGAAATATACATAACAAAAAAAACACACTTGTACACATAAATGACATGTGATAAATATAAGCAATGCTCTTACACACATAAGCAACACAATCACACATATAAATGATACACTTAGACATATAAATGGCAAGAAAAACACACACATAAATACACATAAGATATGCACCTAAGTGATGCATTTATGCATATAATTGGTACTCTTAACATAAGAGACAATACGAGGAACATATGTATATGCATTTATGCATATAAGTGATGCAGTGATTGCACAAACGATGTGCTCATGCATACAAACAATGCACTTAACATACGTGATGCACTCATACAGATAAACAACACACTTAACATAAGTGGTATACTCACACACATAAGTGATCATGCACATAAGTAATGCATCTAATATAAGAAACATACTCACATACACAAACTCATGCAAATAAAATAAATCAACCTAGATTTATTTATGTTTGTATAGTTTGTATCTTTTATTATTATTCTGGTTAACTATTTTAATATTATGTTAATAAATGTTTATTTTATTTTTTCTATATAGTACCTATGTTATTTTATTCTATGTAGTGTCTATGTTGTGATCTTATTATTTATATTAGGTTATTAACTTATTTGTTAAATGATTGATTTTTGTGACAGAGTCTTGTAAGTATTATTAGTATACATATGAAGTATGTATATTCTAGCTACATACCCACATCTCACATGAACACACTAGTGTTCTATAGCTTATTATGTTATACAATTAATTAATGATTAAACTTGATTAGTGGATAAGCTACAATCAACCTTAAGCTTGATTAATGCTCAAGCTTATGGTTAACCTTAAGCTTTATTTGTACTTACTTAACCCTTAATCCTAACTTATAATTAATAAATTATATTTTAACATGATTCTTTAATAATTAAATTTATAGAATTCTTACAAATCCATAGAGTTGACTCACCCAAAAAGTATATTAATATTTTATCATTATTATTATTATTATTATTTATTGTTAAGAGAATAATTTCGGCAAAATCACATAAAAAACCATTTGTCGACGCGTTTCGAACCAACCAGTGTGGTTCATCGTCCTGACGATCAACCACACTGGTTGGTTCGAAACGCGTCGACTAATGGTTTTTTATGTGATTTTGCTGAAATTATTCTCTTAACAAGATTATGGATCATAGAAGTCTAAACTCCTTAATTATTATTTATTGTTTAACATTCCTATGCCCGGCATGACTATCCTCAGGAAATAAATTTTGCATAAAGGGATAGGTGGGGGATGATAGGGGCGTTATGGGGGTTGGTGATATTGACTTAGGGGGAGGCATAAGTGCGGGAAGAAGTTTGGTAGAGGGGGACTCTTATGGGAAATTGGGTGAAGGATTTTGGACGAGGAGACTTGGGAGAAACTTGGAAGGGAGGGAGTTGAAAGGCTTCTTGTGGGGGAAATTGGTTTGACACTTGGGAGTGCATTATTTTCGGTGGCACTGAGAGGTGGATATTAGCTGGCACAGGTGACTTGGGAATAAGAAATCTGAGAAGCAGACATGGTGCACACAACACTATTCGTATATTACATTCAAAGCCAAATTACAAGTCATATCAATAGTGCTTGTGAGATCCAACAATTTTTAAACTAATAGATTATTGTTGAGAAAACATCTCAACAATGCAATCCACTCAACAAACCAATCCTACCTATATACTAATGTAAGAATTATTCCAAGTCCCCCCTTTAATGCTTACATTACATCATTACAAATATTAATACAGAAAACACAAATTACATATAGTCACATATGTCTAGCGGATCTTCATAAGCACTCACATCGACTCTGGAATCATGCAAACACTGTTATTTTTTCACCACCTCATCTTTGAGTTGTCACTTGAACTCCATTTAAAACATAAATGCCTTTGACTATCTTTGATGAAATTTGTATAATTGATGCTTATCGATCTCCCAAAGGACAATCTCGATACTAGACCACCCTATGGACAAACTCCCCTCTATCAAAATGTAGCGAACTACACTTTTGATAGTTGCATAGGTAAGTTGTTTGGGTACTGAGTGTATCTAGCAGTCAATTATGCAACTGACCTTTCTACACACATGGATCTCATATTGTAACTTGTACCCATTGTTCAGGGGTTTCCGAGCACCATAAACTACAAACCATAATAGTATAAACACAATCAAACTAATGATGTGTTCAAAGATTTCCAGCACCAAAAACCACTAATTTGAATTATGCAACATTGTTCAATAATTGGTTTTACACTTTTTACCAACCAAAAATATATATAAATGAAAAATAACCAAATTCATTCCCTGCACCTATGCATTAAATTAAAACATCTCTATCACATCCTAAAATCCGTTGCTCCACGTTTGTAGTATGGAATACGAAGGCTCAATCTCATAAATCTGAAACTTCTCGAGTTGGCTTGAGAGAAAAGTGTATGTATACCGTTGACAAAACGACTTGAACTAATATCCCAGAGCCATTGAGCTGACAACTGCAGATTAATCACATTGCGACTAATAACTTGAAACAAACTACAATAATTGTTCGACCCACTGGTTCGATGAGGTTCCAACTGGCAGATATATTTCTCCACGGACTTTGCGCAAGAAGCGGTTTTCCAAAGCGATCTTCCATTGATGCAGTCGTGATCATAGCAAAGGTGATACTCCAATCCGACTATGGCCATGAAGCCCATAAGACACCGTCAAAGATTTGAAAGGCTTCTTTGACAGGTGAAGTTCTGATCTGCTCAACCTCGACTTCATAGCTTTCAATATCGCAAAAACGCCCATCTTCTTATATCCTAGCGAATAATAACCATCGTCCATCTTCGTCATCTCCAATTACCGCTTTACTTGAATCCACCTGCAATATAATATGACCGTCGGCAATGGAAATCTCTACATATCTTGGAAAACAACTTTATCATGGAACTTTATATCTATCGATAATGTGGCGTAGGAGCAGATGACGATGGTGATGTTGTGCGTTGCACAGTCATAATGCACTCGACCTCTTCACGGTGGAATGGATGAGATGGGCCTTGTTGTTGATTTACCAGTCTGTAGGAACGGGACGCGAGATGTTGTCAGCATTGTTTGCATAAGACTCCAATGGTGGCAGCTACAGTCGCGACCCAGATAATGCCACTATAACAACACATAGCCCCACACAATTTTACACTACGTGCAAAACACACAACTAACAAAAAAACCAACATACAACATTATTTTCTAGCACATTGAAAATCGAGGCAGCACTCAACTAATTTATGTACAGAATATCACATCTCAGATATCTTCCATTTTCCCGGGTCCTTCCCCGAGGGAATTAGACTTGTATGGTTTCTGATACTAAATAATAAAATTTGAGAAACAAACATGGTGCACACAAAACTATTTGTATATTACATTCAAAGTCAAATTACAAGTCATATGAATGGTGGTTATGAGATCCAACAGTTTCTAAACTAATGGATTATTGTTGAGAAAATATATCAACAATGCAATCCACTCAACAAACCAATCATGTCTATATATTAATGTAAGCATTATTCTAAGTTTGGGCACATTATGACTATGGTTTGGACTCGGGTTCGGAGGGATAGGAACCTGTCGAAGTCCCTAAACTAGGAAGTCAGATCGAATTTCCTAGTTGGCAAGGTGGCATATTCAGTTGAGCACCACAACTGAACCACCCTAACCTGGTATTCTTCTTCTTGTTGTTATGATTAAATTCAAATAAAATGCTCATTAAATGAAGCATATATATATTATGTTGTCATATTTAAAAAATGATGTTGTTAAACTTGGTGGAATATTTGTTATGTTTGAGGCTCGAGGAACAATGTCTTGCATTTTATTTATTTTATTTTTTAATTATGAGCTCAATATTTATCTAATTTCAACTTATAATTATTAATTACATTGTACGTTTCATCCATATTGATTGGCGAAATGCACCTCGCTTTTCTTGGTACAATGGTGTGCTCATGTATATAAGTGACACTCTCACTCACATCTCGAAGCAACGGGATGTTCTCTGATGGAGTCATAAATCAACAGGAAATTTTGAGTTAAAAGAAGCCTATCGAATAATAGCAGATCACCATGAAGGCGACAAGTCAGAGTTGTGGAGGAAGTTGTGGGATTGTAAGAGCTGGCTGGAAATAGTTCTTTTTTTATGGCTACTGGCACATGGGAGAACTCTTACATGGGATCACTTAAGGAGGAAAGGCTATGAAGGACCTTCCATCTACCTTCTATGTTCTCAAGCAAAGGAGACAACATACCATCTTTTCTTGACTTGTACCTATGCATGTAATGTCTAGGAGATGATAGGGAGAATCTTCCATTGTGCCATCCCTCATCCTTGTAATCTCCCGGAAATAGTAATGCAATGTTTGAACAACAAGTTTAATAATACCACGATTGCACATGCTTGGTGACTCGCTTGTGGTTTTGTCCTATGGAACCTCTGAAAAGAACAAAACCTTAAGATGTTTTAGGAATCCAAAAGGAATGCCACTACTTTACAAGGCACTTCAGCTTTAGAGGAGCTTATTTTTAAAAACTTGGATTTGTAGGCAATAACATCCAACCCATCCCCCACCAAGTCACTTTTCCTCTAGCATAATGACAACAATTTATTCGCCCCACCTCCAAAACATTTTAAAGTATTGAGTTTCGATGGTGCCTCGAAGGGGAACCCAGGACCAATGGGTTATGATGACATTTTCAAGGATGTGCCATCTTAGCCTCTACATCTATATGCTTTGTCTCGTGGAATCCAACAAACAACATAACAAAATTCCTTGGTCTCGAAAAAGGGTTGAAAATATCAATATGAGAGGGCAATAAGTTTTTACAGGTACATGGTGACTCCTATATTTCCATACAATGTCTTTGAAAACTATTGCAGGGTCAATCAGAGGAACATGTATGTCATAGATGGAAACTAACTGAGATAATAACAAGCATCAAAAACTTGTTGGTGTCAATCCAAGTCATTATCCCACGTCACACAAAGTGGGAAGGCAATTGGGTGGCAGATGTTTTATCTTATTGGGGTAGATGTGCACAAGGGCTCCAATACAATGGACCATGGTCAGTTGAGGCACCAAAGGAGCTAGTAACTCAACTCCTTTGGTGGCTTCAATATGACCAGGAGTGCTTCGCTGGCCAATCCTTTGTTGTTCATTGGCATACAAGGGGGTAGGAGATGGGACCCCTCCACAATGGGGGTGCATTTAAGGATGGGTGGTTTGACATCTTGCATGATTGCCATGCGTGAATGGGGAGTGGATGACCAGGAGGCTAACCGTGGAGGTAAAAAATAGGTGACCACTTGTTAGATGGCGATGTACACGTGGTTGCCCCACCATTTATACAATACCAAAGGGTGTCCCTTATCTTATTAATTTAAAGTTACGCAAGTGGAAGACATAGAGTTTCAGTCCAACATTCCCCTGGTTTATGCTTTCTGAGAGGTGAGTTCACTCATGGCGGTACCTCAACTCTATGCGCACATGTTTGGGGTGTTAAATGCAAGCATGAATCTGTGTGCCCCAACACCCGCTTGTCTTTCCCATGTCATTGCTCCTTTAGACACAGCATCTCGCCCATTATACTAGTTGGTAGGGAGTTTTCTTTATACGTGTGGGAGTATTACTATAGGGTGGTGGATTCTCTGCGTTGTGCTTATGGATACACACCCAATGCTCATTGCGATGTCTTACAACAGTGGTTCATTACTGCTCAACGACCTCCAACCAGGCCTGTCTTCCTACTTGTATCCTCCCTGGTTTGCTTTCACAGGTTATCTTAATTCTCACTCAATTCTCCTTGGATTTGGCACAAAGTTTATTTGTGGTAAATGTCCAGGTTTTTCGTTTTGTTCGTCCACAATACAACAATAGGTTCATCCTTCAAACTTGTCATTGAATTGCCCTCCGCTTCCTCTCAAATCCCTGACTCTGTAGGCATTTCATTCAATTGCCTAGTTCTTGTTTGCGAAATGTGGTATCCGGGAACTTTTTCCTTGTGGTTTTGATTACTGGTTCAAGTTCCAGGTCCATAGGCTAGTATTAAGTCTTCAAACTGGTTATGTCCAGTCTATATATGGTAAACTTGTTTCACGTCCTCAACATCTAATATATTGTCCAATTGGGGTGGTAGGTCTAAGCTTGGTTGTTTTAGGATATACTTGTTTGTTTGTTTATTTTCACCCTCACGACGCCCTTCTGGAATGTCCTTTCAACTACTGTGACCTTTTACACTTCTTTCCAACACCACCTTTCTCTTACTCTGGCACTTGGGTTTGGGTGTTTCACTCCTATCTCGACGACAACTATCTATAGTTTTGTCTCAATAATTGCGTGCCAGTGTATAATTTTCAAGTGTTGTCCTATTTTGTGGCATTAACCCCTACTAAGTCAACCTCTTTCAATTGTGCTTATGGCATCACGACTCCGCCAACCTATTCAATGGTGAGGCGCGTCAGGTGCTTCTTCCTCTCGATGTCGACGCCTTTTTGGATGGCATTCTATGGCTTATCATTTCGATGTAGTTCCTCCTAAGGTTAGAAATGAAATTCTTCAACTAGAAGCTAAATATTTTGGAGACAAAGCTTATCATTCAGACTTAGAAATCATTGGTCCAACATTCCGATGGACTCCTGATTCAGGTAAATTCTGGAAAAGGAGAATTTATTTCCTACACTCATTAGCTCTACACAAGCAATTATACAACTAGTTGCATATGGTCATACCAAACAAGAAAGTTGATCACTATCAACTATTTGTCGGACAAGAGGAGATCAAAGGGATTCTTTGGGACATAAGACACAACTTAGATGATCTAGAATCTAGGATGACCCGGGTGGAACGTTATGTGGTTTCTAACTCAGGGTTTGGCTCCGGTTCGCAACCTCCTACACCAACTGTCATCACTGCACTAGCAAAAGACATTCCTCAAGGCAACGTCAATGAAATTTCTCGAGTTATTGTTCTAGATTAGTATTCCTGCTCTTGGTCCATTTTGGTCTATGTTTTGTTCTTTCTCTACTCTATAGTCATGGTGACTTTTATCGTTTACTAGACTATAGATGCTTATGTTTTTTTTTTTTTCAAGCCCACAATATTCATTTCATGGAATTTTAGAAGGGCCACCTTGTTATATGCTACTTTGCATGTCCTTTTTGGCTAGATGTGGACAACTAGGAACAAGTGTTGGACAATGTATAGTTTGTAAGTCCACACAAAGTTTTTTGGAACAACCTTGTTACCTATGTAAACTTGGTTTTCTCATAATATAAATATTACCATTTACCTTACAAAAAAAAAGACACACTCACATACATAAGTGACATACTTAACTTTAAACTATGCACTCATACCCATAAGACACACATCTAACATAGGTAATGCACTTATACATGCAAGTAATGCACCTAACATATATCCCTTTTCACAAGGGTTTTTTAACTTCAAGTACCTAAAGTTCCTCTCCTACTAATCAATTGTGTTTTTAAATACTCTTAATCGCTTTGGTCAAAACAAAATAAATTGTATGCACACAAGTGATGCACTTATACATACAAGAGACACACTCAAGCACATAAATGACATTCTCAAACACATAAGTGACATTATACTATTGCATATAAACTGTAACAACCCCTGGTTGATTTTTCGTGTAAATAAAATAAGACCAAGGTCATGGGACACGTATTCCAAGTTCAATGTTGGGAAAAACATTATAGTGGGCATCACTTGTGATTAATTTATGGCTATGGAAATTGGCAAAGACAAAGAGGCAATAATTGACATTTATTTATGAAAATAAAGGAAAATAGGAGAAAATGAAGGTGAAGAGACACAAATTTGCATGCAAGGGAAATTAGAGGGAAAATGATGAAAATAGAGACATCAATGATAAAAAGGCTTATGAGGATCAGTTCATAGATTTTTTCAGTTCAATTTTGGTTCTCTCACTTCATTATCTCATACTCTTGCACACTTAGAGCACTTTGGCATTCATTTGGATTTGGAGAAACAAGTCAAGGGAAAGTCGGGAGTGCAAGGAAATAGTTGGATCAACAACTACAACTGGATTGCTTAGTAGGTAAAAGCTGGCACATGTGATTTCCTTGCTGGTTTTTGGATGCATGGTATATGCATGTGATTCTCTAGTTATGTGTTGTCATTAGCATGGAGATTTTTCTGGATTGACAGTGATTTTAGCCTTGCCTTTCCATTTCCTGGATAGCCATGGTGTTGTGGGTTTTTCCACTTAATTTTTTGATTGGTGCTCAAGTTCCTTATAGTTGTGGGTTGGAACAAACACTCTGGAAGCCCTAGAACAACTTGGGTTGAGTTAGTAGTTCATGGAGCCATTGGTTGGGACAAACGCTTTAGAGCCCTTTGTGGGTTGAGTTACTAGTCCCTATAGTCGTTGTTGGAACAAATGCTCTGGAGCCCTCGAAGGCTGTGGTTTGAGTTACTAGTTCTTGGAGCCATGGAAAACTTGGGTAGAGACTGATTTGGTTGGTGTTAGTGATTTTCGGACCATAGAGGTGGAATCACTGTGTTTGAGGGTTGAGGTGGTTTGGCCTATGGAAGCCATGAATGGTTTAGTTTTGGTTTAAACCATGAAATCCTACATTCATGCTTGGAATATGGAGTGGGGGTGATTGAATGAAAGAGAGATTTGGTTCAACCCAATCTATGGTCAGGTGGTACGTGGAAGTCCCTAACTTGGTCGGTGTTCTCATATATTAATAATAGTTATTTTCCTACTGTGATTTATGAATACTTACAATGATTATGTTGGTGATATTATGACTAACTTGCCATGGTTTTATGTTGGTTATATGATATAATCCATCTATAACCCTTGACATGTTTTAATAATTTATTGATTGGTGGATGAATGCATGTATTAACAAGTGTTATTGCATCTAGCTAGAGAGGGCTTAGAGCCTTCTTGTTGATTTTTAGATGAAGATGATCAATTTATGATCATGTATGCATTGATGACTTATAGCTTACATGTTTTCCATATGTTTGACGAAATGTCTATTATAGATTAGACAATCTAGGTCAAGTTCTTGCTTTAAGTTTGAATGTTTGGCATTGTCATCATGTAAATTATGATTTTGAAAAGTTGTAGGCAATTATGGGTAGTGGTTTGGACGCTGACCTCAAAAGGTGGCACAAATCATGGAATTGCATGCTTAGAACTAAATGATTTAGGCCATAACCACAGGGAAGAAGGTCTATGTGTGCGGTTGGAGGCCTATAAATGCACTCTTGCCTTGTTGTGCGTGCAGTTGGGACGCTAGGTAAAAGAAAAACGGTTTCAACTCAGGGATTGATAACCTGGGGTGGTTGTCTAGCTCCTGAGTGAATTGTAGTCACTGTGGGATGTCTGTAAGTTGTCAGTATGTCGGCCCCACTTCCATAACTGAAACTTGGAGGTCAGGTCATGTCATGGTGACACTCGTCTCATGTTTACCTTGACGAGCTTGTGGAATTGGGTAAATGTGGGAGGACATGTTACATAAACAGCACTAACATGCATAAATGATGCACTCAAGCACATAAGTAACACATTTACAAACATAAGTGATGCATTCATGCACATAAGTAACCCACTTAAAAAAAAAAAAAGTGATGCACTCACACATCAGTGTTGCACTCGTGCATATAAGAAACACATCTAACATAAGTGGCACACTTGACTTAAGCAACATACCCACACACCTAAACAACACATACACATACATACACATACATACACATACATACACATAATCAACACAATATAAGTTACACAATTACACATTTGAATAATGTACTCATCTACACATGCACACACATATTCTTTTACTCGTGTGTGTGTCTCACTTATGTACATCCACATAAGTATTATAGAAATTCCTAAGACATCCACACTTGCACACATAATTGATGTAATCTCTAGGAAAATATGGCACCATGCAAATGCATATCATTAAAATGAAATGCAAAAATAGTCATAGAGGACATAGAAGTGGAGTGGAAAAAAATATGTAAGAGCAGTGTTCACATTTCCCAAATTACATAAAAGAGAACACAAATACAAACTTTATTGACATGTCTTGTAGCAATGATTAAAAATGTACATGATTGAGTGCAACCATCAAACATAGACTTTATGGGCATATCTTGTAGTGGTAACTAAAGTTGTACATGATTGAGTGCAACCATATTATGTCAATGGTTGACGTTATTCATGCATGAAAACATTGCTCATCCTTAACACATTAAAGATGGTTTAATGTGGTTGACTTTGATTAACCATGGATGCATATAGTTTTCAATGGTTAATGCTAGTCCATTAATTAATCACTAGACTTTGACATAATAATCACTAACAAATATGGTTAATCATGGTTGACTATAGATGTTCATAGTTGAATGTGTCGCTATTATGTTAATGAGAAACATTATTCACCCACTTATAAGCCATTAACATCTAACTTAGTAACAATAGTTCACATCAATTTAGCATGGTTTCATATATTTTTCAATTGAAACTACTCCACTAACCTACAATTAATTCTTCACATAAATACCACTCAAAAATACGGAGGACTATGGTTGAATATATGTGTTTATGGTTGAATGTAGTTCTACTACGTGAATATGCAATACTATTCACCCAATTAAATCATTAAGCCTTAACCCATTAATGATTGCTCATTGTGGTTGAACACTAGTAGCGATTATTAAATATGTTAACGATTGATACTGCTAACCCATTGACTCACTAATGTTTTAACCCCTAACCTAGTCATGATGGTTTCTTTAAAAGACCATGATTATATATAGTTGTTCATTGTCGAAGCTACCCCTAACTAAACATTAACCCCTTATCCATAACTTCTATCACTAGAAAAATTTTGAGGTAAAAAATGAGCATCAAAACAAAAATGTACAACCAAAGTAAACTTTATAAGAACCATTAGGATTCAAGATGATGATGTCAACCATGGGGGATGGTCCACCATTTTTGGAGTAAAAAAGTAAAAAGATTAAAAAATAGAAAAAACTATTTTTCAACTCGTATTTTCAACTTATCTCTCTATGGTTTTACTCAAATTTCAAGCGAGAGCACTTGTTGGATGTATGGTGTAATTCATCATCTAAGGAGTATCCATGTCGCATATTTTCGATGAACCTTGCTACACGAAAAATGTGATTGCAATCATGTTTTTCATGTAGCAGGATCCATCGAAAGTATGCAAAATGGGTACTCCTCAAATGAGGAATTAAATTATGCATCCAATGAGTGCTCCCGCTCGAAATTTGAGTAAAACCGTAGGGAGATAAGTTGAAAATATGGGTTGAAAAAATAGTTTTTTATTTTTTCCCTCTAAAATTTGATGATATAATATAATCTTATTTTATTATTTCCACTAATATTTTATAATATTCCTTAGGAGACCCAATTTAGACCAATTTCTCTAATAGACACCCCCACCTCCTAACCTTTATAGCTTCATAAACAATTAAACATCCCTAGCCCCACTAACCCTTATGGACCTCAACATCGAACATCTAACCTCTGTTACTCTAGTGACCCCATACCCCCTAAATTGATTAAATTGTAAATACCACACCACTGACCTTTAAAATCTCATGGGAAAACTATAGGCACTTCCTCACATTTTGCAGATGACAACCAATGTAACTAGTTGATATTGACTAAGCTCCTTGATCTAGTAGGGACATTAATGGAGGCATGCAATAGAGGCAACCAACTTGGAGGACTGACACTAAGACCTCCTACATGAAGCTCAAAGCACTTACCACTCTAGTTAGCCCATGTGGATATATTGACATATGCATATATATAAATGTTTATTTATTTAATTTTCAATTAGTTGCAATTTCTACTCCCAAAAGAAAAGGTTATGGAGAACTAATACACCTCAAAGACAATAGAGTAAAACTCCGACCTACCCATATAACAATGTGACATGTTTACATCAAGACAAACCTAAAGTTGAAATTATTGACAAATAAACTGTTAATATATATAATTTAATTAGAATATAATAATAATAAACCAAAATGATTATCTTCAAATCTAACAATATATATCCGCACAAATAAAATGCTAAAATGGTTAAGTACTGTGAGCATCATGTAAGAGATTATGATTTATTACATATCTCTTGCTTGACTCACAATCCCAATCAATCAATATCAATATTATTAACCTGGCAAAGTACCGAAACTTTCACTACAAAATCTACATTGATAAAAACACTGAAACATATACACTATTTATTACTTCACTATCAAAAGCATAACATTTTAATACGCAACATTTAATATCAACATACTTAAATTGTAAATACTTAAATTGTAAATATATATAGGCATATAACATTAAGTACTTTACCACTGAATTCACCTCAGACTGACGAGTTTACTACAAGCCAGTGCCAATGCCAATCCCTCTATTATAGAGCTGTAGAGCAAGACTGGAGCATGATGGTTGAAGATATATCGATGGGAGTGCTTTGAGGCTCGATTAAAGATTTATCAGTGGATTATCAGCGATGAAGGATCGCCCAAGAGTGTGCCAGGTGTTACCTTGAATTTCACCAATAATTTGCGTCCGGAAAACTGTGAATATAATGGATGGAGTACGCTTTGTATTTTTCAAATTTGATTTCTCAACCAATATGCATTGACGATACTATGCCCAAAAATGAAGATGTTAGCTGATAAATTGAGAATCGTTCTTGTTCTGAGGATGTCGGCATGCACACTTTTTACAAACCAGACCAATTCTGTGTATTCTTATCTGAATATTTTCACAAGGCATTACAGTTTTTGTTGGGAAATGGAGGATAATAAGAAACCCATGCGCAGGGGCGCGCGATTGAAGGAGGCGCTTGAAATTTTATGCAAAGAAAGCCGACTGAAGGAGGCCGTTGATCTATTACCCATTTTTCGGCAGCGTGGCATGCATATCGATCCCACCACCTATGGCAACCTCTTGAAGGCCTGCATCAAGATGAAAGCTTTGGAAGAGGGCAAGAGGGTTCATACTCATATGATCCAATCAGAGTTCCAGCCGGGGGTGTTTCTCAGCAATCGTCTGGTTGATTTGTATGTCAAATGTAGGAGTTTGGCTACTGCACGCGAACTGTTTGATAAAATGTCTGAAAGGGATTCTTGTTCATGGAATACAATGATTGTTGGATATGCCAAGTGTGGGAATTTAGATGAAGCATGCAAACTGTTTGACAAAATGCCTGAGCGAGGGCCTGTATCATGGACATCTATCATTTCAGGATATGTTCAGAATGGTCGTGGTAGGGAGGCTCTGGACTTGTTCAGTGAAATGCAAGGGGTTGGCGTTGAGTCGGATCAGGTTACTTATGCCAGCGTTCTCAGTGCTTGTGCAAGCTTGGCAACTTTGCTAGACGGTAAGAAAGTCCATACCCACTTAATTAGAACTGGATTTGACTCAGATGTCTATGTGATCAATGCTCTTCTTGACATGTATGTTAAATGTGGGTGCATGGATGATGCTCAGCAGGTGTTTGATGAGATGCATGAGCGAGATGGTATTTCATGGAATGTGATGATAGCTGGATGTGCACGGCACGGGTATTCGAAAGAAGCCTTAAGTTTCTTTTTGCAAATGCAACAGACAGGCATGAATCCAACACCTTTCACTTTTGCAAGCACTCTGAGTGCATGTGCCAGTCTATCTGAACTTGAAAATGGCAAACAGATCCATCTCCACATCATTAGAGATGAATTTAATTCAAACATTATTTTAGGGAATGCTCTTATTGACATGTACGCCAAAAGTGGGTGTCTAGAGGACGCACTCAAAGTTTTTTACAAAATGCCAGAACGAGATGTGGTCTCATGGAATGCATTGATTGCAGGCAACGCACGCCATGGCCAAGGTGATGGAGCTTTAAAACTCTTTTCAGACATGAGATGTCTTGGCCTAAAGCCCACCCAGTGCACGCTTGCCAGTTTACTCAGTGCTTGTGCCTCGGTAGCAACTCTGGGCACGGGCAAGCAGATACATGCTCACAACATTCAAACGGGATTTGAGTCAAACGTCTTTGCAGGGAGTGCCCTTCTTGACATGTATGCCAAATGTGGGAGCATAGATGACGCACGCCGTGCTTTTGACAGCATCCTTGATAGAAATGCAGTTTCATGGACTTCAATGATCATTGGATATGCTCAGAATGGATGTGGGGAGGAAGCTCTCCAAATATATGAACAAATGCTGCTCGTTGGTATGAAGCCTGACAACATCACCTTTGTTGGCGTTTTAACTGCATGTAGCCATGCTGGTCTAGTGGATGAAGGACGCTATTATTTTGATTCAATGAGCCAAGATCATTCCATCACCCCAACAGTAGACCACTATACCTGCATGATTGATCTTTTTGGCCGTGCAGGGCTCTTAGATGAGGTGGAGCACTTTATTAACAACATGCCGTTTGAACCTGATGCTTTTATCTGGGGATCTGTGCTCGGTGCTTGCAGAATCCATGGTAATTTAAAGCTAGCAAAACTAGCAGCAGAACGCCATTTTGAGTTGGAACCAGACAATGCTGCACCTTATGTGCTGCTTTCAAATATCTATGCTTCAAATGGTAAGTGGGAAGATGTGGCAGAGCTCAGAAAAATAATGAGCGGTAAGCTTGTTAAAAAGAAGCCAGGTTACAGCTGGATTGAAGTCAAGAACACTGTACATACATTTACAGCAGATGATGGATCACATCCACAAACTGGAGAGATTTATGCAATGTTGGAAAAGCTAACTGAACAAATGAAGAGGGAAGGTTATGTACCTGATACCAGCTTCGTGCTTCTTGATGTGGCCGAGGAGCAAAAAGAACACCTTCTTCGCCACCATAGTGAGAAACTTGCTCTGGCATTTGGTCTTATCAATGCACCTCCTGGAGCACCAATCAGAATTGTCAAGAATCTCCGTGTATGTGGAGACTGCCATACTGCCATGAAGTTCATATCTAAGATTGTTGGGCGAGAAATTATTTTAAGAGATGCCATTCGATTCCATCATTTCAAAGGAGGTTTGTGTTCATGCCGGGATTATTGGTAACACTAAACGAAGCAATTGACAGACTTCAATTTATTTTCATCCCCTAATTCCAATATATTTGTGTTGAATGTGATGCTTCAAGAGAGACAACTTGCTTCACTCTCAAGTGAAAAGCCAAACGAAGCAAAGACGATGTATTCTTCCAATAGCCTGTAACCTTATGCCATTGTATAGGCTTTATAGCATTCGAGACACTACCTTCTACATAAGGAATTTATTTTGCCAACTGATCATCCAGCTCTTAAATATGTAAATTCCAAAATAACTCTCATAAGAATTCCAAGTGGGCATCATATTTGCAGAGTTACTCCTTTGCAGTTCAACACGAGTAAGAAGTCGATTGAAGTTATTGATGACTGGAGTAGGAGACGTCACTAGCTTGTAACAATGAAGAATGATAGTGTTGAATTTGAGTCCGTGAAGAAGTCATTGAGACTGATGATTTCTTTCGCAAAGTTATTGAACATCTTAGAAATCCCATGGATGAATTTGAAAATTATTTCCATTATTATTTGATATTTGGATGGTACCTTTTTTGTGGCAAGTAGCTATGCATTCATTTGCAGAATCTATGAGAGAGAAGTTCATTTGTGAATTGCATGCTGGAGGACTTGGCGAGCATTTTGGATAAGTTAAGACCTTGAGTATGGTTGAAGAGTTATTCTTTTGTTGCCACGTGTAGATTGGTGGTCAAGTATGTTCATGAATATAATAAAGTACAAAAGGGGTGTTCACAAAACATCAAGTTGTTATTTCCATTACCAATACCAGATAAACCTTGGGAGACATTCCTATACACTTTTTGTTGAGGTTGCCTCAAACATGGATACATAGTTTTTCAATTTTTTGTTATTGTTGATAGGCTTTAAAAATGACCTATTTTATTTTTTGCAAAAAGACAAATGAGGTTGGATTAATTTTCAAAGTTGTGTGCTTGCCCAAAACAATTACAAGTGACAGAAATACTCATTTTCCAAGTCATTTTTGGTGGACATTATGGCATAAATTGGACAACAAATTACAATACAATTCATTGAATCATCTGTAAACCAATGGGCAAATTGAAGTTGGTAAATAGAAGTTTAGGGAGCTGGTTGGCGGGGTATTGTTGAAGAGCACCTGACATGGTGGGATTTAGCCTTTCTTCAATCTGAATGACTTTTCCTATAACTATAGTCGTAGTGTGAACAAAGCTACATAAAAATCACCCTTCCAAATTGTTCATGGAAATAATCTGTTGAGCCTTGACTCATTTTTTGGTCAACTTATATATGATTGCAAAGTTTTGTGATATGTCCCTAAACCTAAAGGCTAATCCTAATTAAAAGAGACTGCCACCTGAATCCTTGACTTCAACGTTGGCAAATTGTCTCACTGTTTATTTCCTATATAGGTTACCAAGGGGGCCACTAGTTAGTAACTTAGTAGTTAGTGTGCTCTGGAGCAATGAGTATGTATTCAGCAGTTGGCTATGGCAGTCTTCAAATATTCAGAATATGGATCACAGAAGCTTGAATTTGAATATGGCAGTCTTGTTTATTATGATGATCTGTTCATGTTTACTTTAGTCTATCTTTGATTCTCACGTGGTGATTATGGTTATAATGGTTTCATGTTGATGATGATGATATGGTTGAGTCGTGACATGTTCTTTATGGTGATGCTTATGTACAAGTACAACTTCACCCTGATTTGATACAGGGTACCCGCAAACAGATTTTAAGCATTAATGCGTGAGCAACAAAAGTATTGCATGGTTGTGTTGAAGATGGTTTATTGGTTTGTTGGTCTTTGTCTCTTTTTATGTGTGGATATTGGGTACCTGCAAACAAATTGTTTGTTTGAGTTAATGAAATGGTATGTGTGTATGCACAAGTGTTCAATGATAGAGCTATGGAGAAAAGCTTCCAAGCTCAAGGCTTATATGATTACAAGCATATGCGTATGAAAAGACTAGGGATCAAGGCCTTCCTCAATAATCAAGTTATTAACCAAGTGTCCAACCATGTCAACTGTAAACTTGGCAAATGTTTATGAGGTGACTTATGGACTTGCGATGAAATCTCATCAAGATTATGAGTGCACTTAACACTGTGATTGGTTTTTTTTGTATTCAGGCTTCTGTGATCCATAATGAATTAAGCAAAGTTTATCGGTAGAAATCACATAAGAGATATTTTTGGCTGATGCGTTTCGAATCAACTCTACACTTTCATTGGTGTACATACATGCTTAATGCATCGAGCTCACATAGCCCTCAATCTCATTCTGATAGTGTGGAACTTGAGCCCCTTGTTTCAATGACACTTAACCTAATGAAGCTAGTCATTTCAACTTTGTTCTTTGGAGCTCTGCTTGAGATCAGTTTGGTAATGGAATTTTGAAGCTGAGAGTGCCCTATCATATTTACATGGTTTTGAATGATATTTGAAGGAATCCTGTGCATGGTTCTCATTGGTTGCTTTGAAGCTCTGTTTGTTTGGTTGATTGCGGTCCTACTCTTCTCATTGCGTGTGTTCACTACATTTGTGAGTGAGGGCTGAATTTTTTTGAATAAATCAAAGTTTGGATGAGTTTGTGTGGTTGGTGTTGAAGGTGTTTCGACTTGGGTGTATGCATATGGTATCAACTTGCTATTGGAGGTCAAACCCACCATGGATTTGACATCAAATTCAAGCATTGGGGATGAAGTAAGCTCTGACCATGGAATTACCTACATTTGATTTCCATCATTTGTGTGCATCATATTATGTGACTGATAGCTAGGGTGATTTCTGTGCATTTCTAACCCTTAGTTACCAAGTCATTTCCTTTGTTTTTCTAGGTATAAACCCATTTTCATGTATTTTTTGCATGTTAATGTTTTGCAAAAGATTTGGCATGCAAATGCGAAGTGTGAAAATTCTGTGACTCGAATTCCTACTATAGCGAATGATAATATTTCTCCTACTTGTTAATTTACATGAATAAGTTGCTTGCAATTTCCTATGGCAAACATTGAAATACATACACTGCAACCTACACCATTTAAAATAATATGTCGAAACAAGAAACTAAACAATAGAGAGATACAACACAAATGACACAGTTATTTTTGGACAAATGTCCCCGGAAAAACCCAATGCGGGAAAATCGGTGCAACAGATTTGAGGGTTTTTATTATTAAGCAGAAGTTATTTCATGTATGCTTTGCATGTTATTGTTTTGCAAAAGATTTGGCATGCAAATGCCAAGTGTGAAAATTCGGGGACCATTAAATATCTCTGTGATATGCCCTACAATCTTTTGCTATGTGCCCAAAGTTTGTACAAGAATAGCAATAACCAAGAAATATACTTTGGTACCTGGGAGAAGAAGGTTTCCTTGATGTACTTCTGAAGTCTTTTTGCCTTGGGATCCTTTGATGATAACCATTGCTTCTTGCATCCTTGACACCATCTGCGTTTCTTCTTGGAATAGGATTTCTTCCATTGCTGTCTGGACTCTTCTCCTTGCCTTTGCTGGAACTGGGAGCATCAATATTTATTCCAAGTTTCTCCACATCCTTCTTGTTTGAAGCATTAGGGTTGCATCATTCTTGCTTGAAGGTTCACTTGCATAGCCAAGCCCTGATTTATCAAGGGGAGACCTTTGATGACTTAGGATGTCATCTAGAGTTTGAGAACTTATCAAGTTCTTATTCAGCAAGTCAACTTCCTTTTTAAGAAAGACAATTTCTTCCTTCATTTCCTTGCATTCTTCATCCTTCTTTGATAGAATGATCTCCATTTCTTCCTTCATCTTGGTTGCTTCACATGATTGGGTCTTAAGAGAAGTGATTTCTGATCTTAACTTGGTGATGTCATCATCCTTTTCTTCTAATTGGCATATCATGGTGTTTCTCTCCTTTTTTGCTTCATCAACTTGTCCTTCTATGAATGCCAAAGCTTCCATCACCTTCTCAGCTCCTTGTGCTTGTTTCCTTGCTTCTTCTAGTTGAGATCAAAGGGAGGAGACCTCTTCCTTGTATAGATCAATCTTTGCTTCAAGTTTGTTCAAGCTCTTATGCCTTTGTTCAAGGTGGCTTGACAAGGTCTCTTCCCGTTTCTTTTCCTTATCGAATTGATTTGTCATGGATATGACTTCTTCATGATGCTTTCTCTTGTTTTGATGAAATTCTTCCTTAATCTTGGTGAGCTCCTCATCTCTTTCTTGTACTTGAAGCTTGACAAGGTCAACTTCCTTGCTTGTTTTGTCCTGGTCACAAACTTGCGCTTTCTTATTAAGTTCCTCATTTTCATTTTTCAAATTGCTAATCTCTTCTATGGCAACCATAAGTTTAGAGAGGAGATCTTCTTCAAAATATTCTTCATTCTCTTCCTCAAAATATTCTTCATTCTCTTCCTCTTCTAGGTCTTCTTTAGCCTTGATGTTATCACTCTTATCTTCAGCTTTTTTGATGGGCTTTGGATTTCCTTCTTGTTTCCCATCATTTTCTTGACTAGAGATCATTGTCAATGCTCCTTTTGAGTGAAGATCATGAAGTTTATGCCATATGGCTTTTGCTGACGAATATTTTTCAAAATTCGCCTTCATAGAATCAAGTAGCCCTTTCAAGATTGCTTTATTGCTCTTGTATTATGTTCCTTGGATTCTCCATCCATCATGCTATTAGCAATCACCGATTTCCAGACTTCAATGCCTTGAGTCTTTAAGAAATTCCTCATTCTTGCCTCCCATATATCAAAGTTTCCATTGAATAATGGAGCTTTCACAAAATGACTGACTTAAATTTCAGTGGTTGAGGGAGACACATCTTTAGGAGCATTGGAGACTTTCTTCCTTGGCTTTGCCATTTGTGTTCTAATGATCAACTTTCAAGTTGTTAGGCTTTGGGTGAAGGTACTGGCTCTGAAACCAATTGTTGTAAGATTAGGAGGAATCTTGTAACATTGAAGATTATTTCTGTGAAATCATGCATGCTAGGGAGATGATGTTTTTTCAATAACTATTCTCCATTATATGACCATCCCAAAACTCCAAGCTTCCCTCTTTTGGGAATTAGGAATCCAATTGATTGTCCTAGTTTGGTTTATCTTCTAAGCAAGAGTTTGAAGATGAGTTTTGTTTTGATGACATTCTTTTCCATGATTCATAGGTTAGAAATATAGAAGTTGGAGGTGAGACTTATCCTATTGTTTCCCTTGACAATGAAATTGGTGACAATGAGGGAGTAATTTGGATTTTGATGATGTGTTTGCTTTCAACAATGATTTATTCAGCGATTCCCATGTTCTCACAAGTATAAATCCTAAAATGCATAGCTTTGAGGAAAAATCTCCTATCTCTTTATTTTGGTGGAAGTTGAACAAATGATACTAAAATGACCATTGGTATTCTATTCATTTGAGCCATTTCTATGATCAACCTAGGTTATAGGGGTTTCACACATTTTCTAATTCTATGTTCCAATTTTAAAGTCATCCTTCGAAAAGGGATGAGTCTCAGAAAAGGTGGTGTTTGGACATGTTCGGGAATATTGGTAACATTTTTGATAATTATTATCAGATCCACAATTCAATATTCACAGCCTTCCATATCCTTGTTTAGGTTTCAAACTTCAAGAGCTTTCGCGTGATCAGATCACCTCTTAACACCTCTTAAAGGGAATTTCCACTCAAGTTCTTACTTTATTTGATTCAATCTGGTAAGGTTTGTCAACTCAAATCAATTGCTTGGGTATTGATGATTTCAATCTGTTCCCTGCAACTTCTCTTCGCTGTAACAATCATGCTCATATCAGTAAACAGGCCTTGACCAAAGTCCACTGTTTGGGAGTTTTGATGCTCATCGATAAGCATGACAGTGGTTGTAAGGCTGATGATACAAATCTCTACATTTTCTGGTATATTGCAGGAGTCGTAGACATAGAGATCATCCTCAATAATAATTAAAGAAAATAAAAGAAAAGAAGAAAACTAGATCAAGCAAAACAAAAGAAAGCTGTTCTTTTCTTTTGCTCTATTTGTTTATTTTCTTTTCTTAACTACTTTTTTTTTTGTTTCAGTTTGAGTTTTTAGTTTTATTTTCACTTTTTCCTTGATGGCTTTGCATTTACTTTAGTGAAATTGAAGCCTCAATGGCGAAGAACCTAATTGGGATCGACTCCCCAGTACAGGTCTGTTACTGTAATTCATTTACTTGGCTATTGTTAGTCTAACTTGATGGCAGGATGTCATAGCTGTGGAAGCAGATCTCAATATACTTTAAAGTTCATAATGCTGTAGCTGGATAAGCTTGAATGACATGCAAGTAATGTTTGGTTTCCCAAGTATTCTAGATCTTTCCCTTTCTTCATCCCTATGCGGAACCCTTGCAATCATTTGTTTATATTCTACCTCTTTCCAAAATGAACATGAATGCTGGTAGCTACTCTTGCTTGTTTATGGTTTAAAGAAAGATCATGTTTTGTTATATTTTGATGATTATGTTCACCCATAGCTAGCCCAAGCCTCTATAATTCCAGAACTAAAGATAATAAGTTAGCATGTTGTTGGAAGCAGCATGCCCTATGGCATCACCGGATGTTAACTTTTAGCATTAGGTTTTTGGGTTACAATTTCAAAGTTCCAAGTGTAGATGACTTTATTTTTGCAAATAAAAAATGGAAAATGCTAACTGTTGTAGCTAGTTTTCTTTTGGTTTTTGAAAATAAAATACTTTACTGTAGCATTGTTTTGCACCAGGGTAAAGGTGAGAGAAGGAAAGTATCATTTTCTCAGCCATTGAGATCATCCAAGCCTACATGTTTACTGATCTTACTTCTGAATAGGGAATCCTCCCTTGAATTCTAAGAGTCTAAATAGAGAGGGGGCTTATCAAGTGACCACAGGGTGAGCCTCTCATTTGTTTCATGCTTATCATAATCATACTTTATTTTCCAAACTCATTTTTTGCAGGGTGCAGGAAAGCGTGATAACAAATCCTAAAGATCTTCACCGTACAAGCTGTAAACTTACACCATTTTAATTCTGCTGAAGATATTCTTTAAAACATCTGTCGCTGTATATTATACCCTGCCTGATAACAATCTCTCCACAACCTGATCCTTATTGCTGATATGCCCATCTGCTGTCATACAAGAATTCTGCCAGTGGATACTGTTAGTGCCCGATGCACCAGCTGCAGGCTGGTAATAGGTTGCAGAAATAACTCCAGATGTAACCAGCGAATTGCTCCAAATCAAGAACTGTCTGTTGCTGCTGTCCTTCAACTTGCACATACGTAGTTTAGGTACAAAATCACATCATAGTGTATTTCTCAAGACTAACATCCAATCACCATTACTTGGCTGCAGTTCAAAATCACTGCCCAAAATATCAAATTTAGTTTGTCTCACATCCTCACACACCCCTTTCCTATCACTCTTTTTTATTTGCATCTCATAGTCCAATTTTTCTATGACTTCAGGATGCATTCTTTAAGGCATCTTGTTTTATAAATGGTTATAGAACACGGTAATCTGTCCTTGGGGTTCATGTCTGAATCATGAATTGTTAACTAGATCAATTTCTTCAATGCTTCCACATCTCTGGTCACTCCAGTCAATTGGGCTAGGCAACTCAACAGTCTCCACTATATATCTTCAATGTCCATCCATCAGAATTTCCTATTTTCGTAAAATCTGCAATGAGACTGGAATAGTCATGCAAAGGTTCAGTTTACTAGTGACGAATGTTAACCTGATCAGATTGCTCTGGCTTTGACCCAACCTCAAATTCATGTCAGCTTTTAAGAATTCACCCTTGCCTCCTGTTACCTACCACCTGTGGGTAGTATGCATAGGCGAACATTTTTCTCCTAGATGGTCCTTAGCCAACAGCCCCTTACAGCCCCCATATAGCTCGATGTGCCATTTTCTCCGCCATCTGAGCCAACCATGTGGTCCCTCGCCCATTTTTTATGAATGCATGTTTGAAGGTAGGCCTCCTGACCCCAAATGTATGACTTTTCATTGGTTTGGTTGAGTAATTTTGTTTACTTTTCATGGGCACTTTTGGGCATGGATTGGTGAGGGGATTCAGTGGAAAGAGTGGGTTAGGTTTGTATTCTTGTCTCCATTGCCCGATTTCGTGGTTACCTTTGCATCCCAGTCCTGTAGGATTTCCTTTATTGGCCATTGGCTTTAGGGATGGCACTACATGGGAAATTCCAATTTTGGTTGCATGGTCCTGCTTCCCGATACCACCTACATTACTCCCCTACCACTCATTTTCCCTATTCATCTTTCTTCCCATTTGGGTCCACATTTGTTCACTGGGTCGACATAGGGTTAGCCTCCCCCTCCCCTTATCGACACCTTGGGTCGGGCCTGGAACTACGCCCCAGAGGTTGATGTAGCTAAAAAGAAAATAAAAAGCGTAATTTGGCCACCCTCAATAGGAAATGTACCACAAAATGCAAAAGATGGTCGGGACACACAAATTTAGCACATGGGCAAAAGCCAAACATGAGCTCTACTCCTTATCCATGGCCATCACCCTGGTTCCTATGGGCCCTAAATGAACCCGTTTCATCATTAAGGAACCCATGATTGTCCCAGACTCCCAACACCTAGTGGGCTATGAACTGCCCCACCTCAAGGGGGTATCCACTGCTACATATTACACATCATGATCTCCATCCCTTGGAGCCCCAAGTAGTTATGAAGAAAAATCAATCAAAGGCAAAAGGCATATGAAGAAGGGTGGAAAAACAAACGCTGGGGTAACTTATGTACCACGATTTTCTCCCTCCTACACTCATATACCCAGGTTTGGGCTTCCCTTATTATAGCTACATGTGGTCTAGATGATTCCCCTGATCCCCACCCCATTCCATTATTATATCATTTTCCACCTACCACTTAAGGGATGTACCATGGAATGTCACCCCCTTTATAGGTTGAAACCACCTAATAAGGTTCTTGGTTAACCCCCTATTGAGCTTGGAGACACTTGTACATGCCAAAGCCCACTATGGAAGAACATGCCACCATAAAGTGCCCCATTGATCCCATGATTTGTAAGCTTTATTACTTGATTATTCTAATGACTTGTTGTATTGGAGGACAAGGGGACGCACTGGATCTTCTGCAGGATTGTAGGTGGGTCGTCATTTGGGGTTTGGTATCCCTATACGAGGTCCTAGCCCTCCAGAGGACCACATTGGCACTTGTAGGGTGAGTGTTGAGAACCACAGGCTTCCACCATAGTAGAGATTACTTCATGGATCCCCAACACCGATCATTGATTGCTCGTGTTCCACCTTTTGGATGAAGATGATGCACTTGGTTCACCATGCCTAGCCGGTTCCACACTTGCACCATACACTTGGCAGATGTTCTAGGGTCTAGAAGATGTCTCCCACCGCAGAGGGAGGGTTTACATCACCATCCTAGCCCTTACAAATGGTCTACAAGCATTTTCGGTCCACTTGGAAACCCATGAGGATGTCCTTGTGCCCCCACACCCACTTGGGATCACCACAGGTTCTTGCTTGGAAAACAAGGGGCCAACCCCTTGTCCACTATGTTTGGAGTCCATTTTTGCATCATGGCACCCTTTGGACTTCCATAGGCCTCCTCAAAGGCCCAACGACTCACTATTTTGATCATTCTACCCTTTTGAGAGGCTTATCTTTACATTATTTAGTTATTTGGTGGGCTTGTCACCAAAAGTATTGTTATTATGTACATTATTTTATTTTAGGGGCTCAATTAGGCCAATTTAGCTAAATTGAATTCATTAGAGAGTGTATAAATAGAAGTGAGATGATTCATTTAGATCATCATCACTTGGATTGGGTCTCTCTCTCTTGTGAGATTTTTGCTATCCTTCTTGAAGGACGAGTTTGGATGAATGGATGAATTTTGATGTTTGGATCTCTGTCATTTTCTCTTGTAGCTTCAGTATTGGCATATGTTGATGATTCGATATACTCTTTCTTACATGTAAGTGCTATTTTAATGCTACTATTTTTATTTACTTTTTTGACATGTATGTTGTTGGGATTTTCACTATATTACGCTGAAATTTACTGCTTTTTTTTATTCAAAATTGTGGAAATTTGATTTTTTATTGGGTTGCATCATGTCATGGGCCATGTATGAACGAGTGAATGTTCCTAGAGATATTTTGTGTCAAAATTTATCTTCATAAGTCATCAAATATTGCAAATCGAAGTATAAAGTCCTTGCAACAACTGTTTTCATGCTCTAAATGTCATGCAAAGTTGTTGAAGGCCTCCTTGACTGAGTGCATCCATTCAAAATATTAAAATTCCCCTTGACTCCATCTCTCCCAAGGGAAAAAGGCACTAATCCTCCATTGTTGATCATTTTCAATGCTTATTCTTTTCACCTCCCTCTTTTCTAGGCCTATCCTACATAGGTCACCTAGGGCATCAATTATCTGACAATATAGCCATCAAAACACTTCGATTTTTGGTCCACAACTGTACTGAGGTTTAATCTAGAGGCCCTCCAAATTTGAAGCAAATTCGACAGTGAGATCTCGAGATATAACAAGCCCTAGCTCAAGGACCATTTCTTGCCCTAGTTTTCCCTTGGCTAGTGTCCTCATTAGGATCATTGAATTCAAACCTCAAAGAAAATTTGTCCTTCTATCTCAAGCCCCTCATTGGGTGATCAACTCCATACCCTTGACCTAATTTTGGGTTTGCTTGGTCCCGACTCCCGTATGGTCCCACAACCTATTAACGCAAATTCCACAAAGATCACACAGAGACCAATTCTCCATAAGGATTTCTAGGTCTAGGAATCATCTTTGCTTGATATATTCCCAAATCCTAGACTTGAGAATCCTCTTAGCCCTTCCAAGAGAGCATATCACTTTGCTTCCCAAGCAAGAAAGTCATATAATTGAGTCTCTCTTGTGAATAGGCATTAGGAATCACTCCTTGCCCTCTCATTGTTCCATTCATTTGGCGATTTCGCTTTATACTGGGTCTGCTCCCATCACTGAAAGTCCGCAAAGAGCAGGGAGCTTTAGCTGAGGTGACAGTGGGCTATTTCTCCATTTTTGCCCTTGACCTAATAGTTTCTTTATAAGATCCCCTGCTAGGACCCTTGCTAGTTTGAGTGGTAACACCTCCATGCATACTTTCTCTACCATTTTACCTAGTTCATAGGCTGCAGGATTGCAGAACTTATCTCTTCTCTCTCATTCAGTACCCATAGAGTGATGGGCAATAGGTCCAATGGCTTTGCCATTTTATAGAGCACTAATTAAATCTTTAAACCCGTTGCATAAACAAATGGGAAAATTCAAAAATGAGATCCACAAAAAATTTAAAGAACGTTGCAATTAAAATATCATAACTACATAAACGTTAAATCTCCCACTAAAAAAGGGAAGAAGAGGTATATGTAATTGACATTGCAACCCCTATACTAAATTTTGCAAAAAAGAAAAAGAAAATAAAGAATTTATTTTTCTACATACCTGGGAATATGGATATGGTAGATTGAAGTAAATCCTCACTCCACAAATGATTAGTTGATGGCAATCAAAATTGCAGATTTCCCCTTGTTTGCTTAATGGAAAATGGTTACAGTCTCAGTCACCGGGTTCAGCGAATTTAATCCTTTGAATTCAAAATTTGTCAAACCTCAAAACAATTCGAACAAATTTGTTTCTGTTTGTTGAACTTTATGCCGAACAGGGACACTAACTTTATGCCAAACACGAACACGAACAAATATGATGAAATTCATCAAAAATTCATTGAAGTTCATTTCAGGGTTTTGTGGTTTGACATTTTTCCATTGTTTATAATTAAAAAAATGGTAAGTTTGGTAACCCTAATGAATTTGAGGATAAAACTTGGTGCCACGCGAAAATCTAGCTCACTCACTGTCACACTCACTCACTCCACCACCAATCGGTGAGAAAATCAGGCCTTTGGGAGTTGGATAACGAGCCACCAAGAAGTTGGATAGCTGGGCCATTGGGACATTTGGAATCACTGAAAAAACGAGAAAGGTTTTTGATCTGATTGATAGACTTTTCTAATGGGAAAAATAATCAATCTTCTTCAAGTAATGTTTCTGTCAACCAACCCATCGAGAGGGTTGAATCATCGAGATGAATAATGAATTTTTGTCCAATTCAGTTAATAGAATTCACTAATTAAAACAACAATTATTTTTTGTCAATTTATAGTTATGTTAATCAACATATAATTCCATTGTGATGTATCGCCGACCGAATAATTTGTAATTTGCCTGTATGGATTTAGTGAAAGTTAATGTTGATTTTTTGCTTTATTGGGGTAATCTACATGATTTATTTGTGAAGAATTGTGGCTAAATGTGTTTTTCAGCCTGCTTAAACTTAAATTGTATATAATATTTCAGATTATATATGTTGAATTTTATGAGCAAAATTTTAGGTGCCGAACTTTATTCGAATTTCAAGGTTGCCAAACTCAAATACAAACACGAACGTGGTGACTTAGGTTACAGTATCCTCATGGCTCAATGATCCAGACTTAAACAGGAATGCAAAAAATTACAGAGATAACCATAAACACAAAGATGCAGCAGAAATAATACTTCATTTCATTAATGGAAAATACTGAAATATGCTTACAACCAGAAATGGAAATAAACCAGCTAGGGCGA